>JBBPTN010000558.1:0-13455 GCA_038094075.1 Xerocomus spinulosus
TGTAGTGAAAAGGAGCAGCAGAGAAGTCAACCACATAACTTGAATTTTGAGGAAGATATGTCGAGAGGAGAGTGAATGCAATACTGTAACGCCGAGTCGGCATGATACGGTATCCCGCGGTAAGCTTGCTTGACTGTGTTCCTGCAAACGTATTCACAGCGACGAGCGGACTTTTGGCAAGAGTACTCCAGGATCTGGTGGAGGAATCTCCATGACGCCATATCGCGCATCGGAGATGCCGACCGAGAGACTATCGCCTGGTACCTGGGAACGAGGCCTTTATCCGATGGTGCGCCAAGGCATGGATTCCGGGTGCAAGGTGGCAATGGAAACGAGCCACGACAGCAGAGACGACAGAAAGGGGATGGGCGCAACTGAGAACAAGGGCACCTCATCGCCGCGTGTGGAGCGCTCGGACCATACTCTTGGTATCGAGCTCACACGAGCAGTCTTTCGGTGGCGTCCACGCACCGTGATAAGCACAGTTGACAAGAAGAATGGGCACACGACCGCTTTTCGGGACTGTTGGACTGTTTTGCCGGGAGATGCTGTGGTGTCACACGATAGGCTGAAACCACGCAAAACGCCTGTCATGTCTGCAATCTTAACCACCAGGGGCGACTTACCGTGTTCGTTTCTCAAATGTTTCCCATCTTTGGCCGTTTGGGGCCGTCGACTCACCGGATGTGTCTCCACGAATGTGACTGACATTGGATGGGTGGCTGCGTGCAGCCACTCACGCCATTGCACAGGCTTCTGCATTGGTGGACAGCTTGCCAGTATAATAAGTAGAGTACATACACTAAGAACCGACCGCGAATCCTATGCATACTGGATTTTGTATCTGTCAGCGAAGTGTTTCAGCCAAAAAAATAAATCACTTACTCGAGTAAACGTTCCCATAGTAGTGAACGTTTCCTTCCGTGGTGGATCATCCTTTGCCCGGTACAACGACTTGACAGCGTTACTCATGTTAGCCTTACGCTTGGCCTCTTCTGCAGCGAGGGAGCTCGTGAGGGCTCGCGATGCGGTCGATACGATAGGGTTAAGGCCAGGAGCGGGCGAGGGAGAGTGGTTTGCAGAAGACGGTTTCTTCTTTTTCAGCGCCGCGGCAGGTTCCTCGGAGGGAGCATCCACTACAACTTTCCGCTTCCTCGTCTTTGACTTGATGGGCTCGCGCGAACGACGGAGTTCCATCGCAGTACGCATGCGTTGCTCCTCCTCATCAGAGGGATTGATCGTCAAGAGGTCGGAGGTCTGAGAGAACTTGGCGCCACATTGGGGGCAGACATCGAGTTCTTCCTTCTCAACAACATCACCATTGCTATCGTCACCACTCGATTTCTCTTTAGTAGGTGGGGGTGGACCGAGGAGGGTACGTAGAGCGGACTGCGAGAACACGCAACCGCAATTGCGAACGTATACAAATGGCTGTGTGCCATTCATCTCCTTTAGATTGAGGGGACAGACGAATTGCACGCCTTCAGATGACGTGTCAGTAGAAATGGTGTGTCCTGGTCTCGTCGTGAGCTTCAATGTTTTTACGTCCTAGAGCAAAGTTGAGACAAAGGTACGGGGACGAGAGGTTGACGAACCTTTAAGGAACGCAAGTGTCCGCATATCTTTTCTCCGTCACCATACGCAGACTTGTCGAGTAGATATTCAATGAGTGCATCCTTATTGTACAGCTTTCCAAGGTCACAAGAGACGACCGGTTCTCGGAGTAACCGCTACAATACAAACGTATGAGTGACATATCCGGTGTACAGGCAAGACGTACCTTGGAAAGGGCACAGAAGAACCACCTGGCGCGTACTTGGTTAGCCTTGTCTGCTTGTTCTGCTTTCGGCCTTGTCTTTACTAGATCTCGCCTGTCAGGGATACTTCCGCCATCGTTACCCATGATGATGGGTGTGAGAAGTGCAGAGCGGTGCTGATTAAGGCACCCGAATTAGGACCAAATTCAAACTCCGACTTATCGGTATCAATGATGTGCTGTATTTTGAGCGTCAAAATTAACTCGGATACCTATAAAATATATAATAAGAAATAAAAATAGGACGCGGCGGTACTAATCGGATAGTGGAGTGTTTGTTTGTACTTGTTATTTTCCAAAGCCCTTGCTTTTTTTAGTCACGCTTGAATCATTCAAAAGGCGGTGGACTGCACTTGCCAAGTCGCCCAAGCTTACTAGCGAGCTTGCTGTACAGTTCCGCCGTCTCCGTCTTTCATGAAATCCACATTCTGATGCTCTATAAAGCATTGATAAAGGGTACTTTGCCCCTCAAAGCCGCTTCTCATGTCATATCCTCGACCACGACCGCCGCAGCCAACACGTCCTCTGCGATATTTTCTAGGGTATTTGTGAAGCGAAGAATCAGTTTATATGGAACCGTACGCTCTCTCAACAAGGGCGCGTTCAGGCGATCGTTCTCTGCCAGAAATGTCGTTCCTCCCGAGTCACCCGACCAGCTTTCCGGTGCCTCGGCTGCACCGCTCTACCGTACGCATCGACCAATTCTTGCACATTCCAAGTCTGATATCCTTACAGGTAAAATAATCACGGCATGGACCCAAACACCCACGAAATGGTACCCTCTCCCTCTCGCCGTCGGTGCACTCCTCCTCGTCGCTCTCCAGTACCAGAGAATGGCACGTGCTCAGAAAGAAGTCCATGTAGACACCGAGGGTCGCGAAGTCATCAAACTCAAAGGTCCTTGGCAGGTGTGTATACACCCTTTGTCCAGTGTGCCCGTCATTCATTCTCCCAGGTCCATGTCATGGGTGCTCTTCCACTTCGCAATCTCTCTCGGGTCTGGGGTTATTTGAACTCGTTTGAACTCCCCATTTGGGTTCGTCCTTACGGTTTTTGGTTCTACGCTTCTGTTTTCGGATGTAATTTGGATGAGATCGAGCCGAGCGACTTGACGAAATACGCCAGTCTAGGGGATTTCTTTTATCGGAAGCTGAAACCTGGCGCACGGCCTGTCGATGACGCTGTCCTTGTGAGTTATCGCTTCTATGACTAGTATCGGCGTGTTACTGATCGTCTCTCCAGGTAAGTCCAGCCGACGGGACTGTGCTTCATTTTGGTACTATCGACAACCTACGCGTGGAACAAGTCAAAGGAATCACCTACTCTCTGGATGCACTACTCGGCGTGGAACGATATGACTCTGGCGACCCTTTATCACCCACGTCGACCGTCGTCGAATTTCCTGAGGAACAACAACTGGTCGATCATCGCGAATTTGCTATCGTCAACGGGATAGAATACAGTCTAGATAAACTCTTGGGATCCTCCACACCTAGCACGCCCGGTTCAATGACCCCTGTAGAACGGACATCGTCGGATTCTGAGGGCTTCGAGGAATTACCTCAGAAACACGGTGCACAAATCGATGCTTCGGTGGCACAAGAGGGTAGCTTGCAGGAAATTCTGGAACACGACGCTTCCGTTGTTCGGGAAGTGGGAGTTCAAACACCCTTTGGGGAACGCAAGAGGAGCATCTCTGGGACTAGCGTCAGAAGCGGGAACAAGCTCTATTTCACTGTCATCTATCTCGCTCCAGGTGACTACCACCGTTTCCACAGCCCAACTGCGTGGGTCGTCGAGAAACGAAGACACTTTGTGGGTGCGTGACGGTACTCTCAAGCCAACTTCTGGTCTTCACGCCCAGTTCCCAGGTGAACTGTTCTCTGTATCCCCGTACATGGCAAAGCGTCTCCAAAACCTCTTCGTGCTAAACGAGCGGGTTGCACTCCTCGGCCGATGGCGACACGGTTTTTTTAGCATGGTTCCCGTTGGCGCCACCAACGTCGGCAGCATTAAAGTAAACTTTGACTCTGTAAGCAGTCTCCTCTGCCTTGCTTCTCCGAAAACACCGAACTCAATGCTGTCGTGTGACCTCTAATTTCCCCACAGGCCCTGCGCACCAACGTCCGCGGTCGTCCACCCCCACCGGGGACATATACAGAAGCCGTCTACTCTGCCGCCTCTCCACTGCTCCACGGACAGCCACTCACCCCTGCACAGGAAATGGGTGGCTTCTGCCTCGGGAGCACCATCGTTCTCGTCTTTGAAGCTCCCAAGAACTTTGAGTTCGCCATCAAGGCCGGTCAGCGGGTCAAGGTTGGCAATCGGCTTGGGGACGTCCCCGGCGCAGTCAGCCTCAAGCAAAAGACGGAGTGATGGCTGCACTCGCGACGCTCGCACGCCTGCCACGGTGTGGTCGCGTGCCCCCATTACCGCCCCTGTTTTCCTGTCCCTTGTTACACGCGCTGGTAAAAAAGAGGCCGTTTGAGACACCGTCCTTGCAGCGTCGTCTTTCTGATTTACAGGATGGGATGGGGCGTTTTTCTTTCCTTGTCGTTATGCATCCTTGTTGATTTATCTGTATATACCTCCGTACCTGTTTATATCTTGTATAAAAATTGTTTTTTTATACAGACATGGTTGCTTGGAGGGAACGCATTGATTTCACGTGGCAGGGGGGGTGGCATCGCAATGGGGGCCACATGTGGCATGATGGGAGCCACCACAAATGTTCACAGCCGACGGCCAACTGACGCCGAGGCACGAGTCATAGATATGTCGCTGCTAGACAACGTTACAATGCGAACACGATAGCAATACACCAAACCCACACACGAGTCCCCTTGAGCGCACAACACACCACACAAGAAAAGAATGCCATCTAGATAAAAAAAAAAGGTCCAATACACACACACACACAGGCTCTTTTCACGCTCAGCCAAAGGTGTCGCCCGGCGCGAGCTGACGCACGGGTATACCTCGTCCGTCGTACCCAGTCAGATATACCTGGAAAAGCTTCTCAGCACTCTCATCCCGATCACGGACGCCCGACACACCTGATTACCCCACCAGCGTTGTATCGTATGTATACCGATCTGCAGGTCGACAATGCCTCGGGTCGATGCAAAGAGAGCGCTGATGGGAGATGGCCACGTACCGTACCACCCCGGGGGTATTGCAGTCTGCAAAAGGCACGTTTTTCAGTCTTGAGCGACGCTCAAAGAAAAACGACAGACGCACGCAAAGAAGATGGTGATCACCGACAAGGCGAGGCCGGCATCCAACGCGGCCGATAGGACGTCTCGCCTCTACGTGAGCAAACGAGCATGCACGAGATACAAGACGAGCGCGCGTACAGTTGTACTTTGTCCACCATGCAAAGTGGCGTCTAGAACGTGCAAGTGAGGAACAGGGTAGAAAGGCGGTTGCCGCACGAACCTTCGAATGAGGAATTGAAAGATGAATCCGACGAGTCTGTTGGGAATCCGTCAGTGATCGACATGCATCTGGAAGCAAGCACGACGTACGCCCAAGGAACAAAGTTTAATGCCGTCGCCGGTGGAATCAGACCCGTGCCATTAAATATAACTGGGCTAGAGAAAAAAGGGGGTAAACGATGGGCGACCAATCATCTGTCCTTGAAAAGAAGCCTCACAGGCTGTCCTTCGCTGTCAGCATCCAATCATCCTTTGATAATAGACGTCACCCACTTGACATAGCGTAGAAAGCTGTTGGGCCATTTCTTCATCAATAGCCAAGGGATAAACGGTGCGATAGCACCAGCAACAAAGAAATACAAGAGCGCTAACAATCAGTCAGTCAAAAAAACAAATGAACGTGCGAATGGTAGTTTACAGCTGACGACACACCATCAGCGATCAATCGATCGGCGGGGAGCTCGTTGTACGTACCTGTACATATGATGAGACGAAAACTGAATCCTCGGTCCAACAACGCCTGAAACATCATCGTCCACTGAACCATGTCTCGTCATCTGCATCACTTGGCGCACGTACCCCATATAATGGACGCCGTGGCGAACACTTGTGTATTCGGGCATACAAAACTGTAAACTCTTGAGCGAGGTCGAGGAAAGAACGAGACAAAACCCGGATTTACCCGTCCTTTTGTTCAGTGGAACACATGTCCCTACCAAAGTCAATCAGTCTAGATTGTCACTGAAACGTCGACTTGCGCACGGAATGTTATCAAACATCCAGGATTGTACAAAAAGCTGGGTAGTTCCAGCGGTGATCGTACATATAATCTGTACAAGTCGGTCGGAAGACAAACAAGCCGGATCATACCAAACTGACCTGACATAAAAACATGGTCCGTGGAGGTATCTTCATATAATGCCCAAGCTTGTAGTCTGCTGTAAATGCCAGAGCCTGCGACATCGACTGGCATGTCACTCAGCATATAGACGATGAAGAAACTGTACCACGTATTTGCTTACTATATACCCAAACGTCTTGAATAACATCGTGGCAAGAGGTCGACCGGGTAACATGTAGCTTGACCTAGCTCAGCCAGGACACCTCACAACAAAACATGGAACCCCTACCCCATGATGAGTTCAGTGATCACACTAAAAGAGGGCGTGAGGATCCGCTCGCAGCAGAGGAGAGAGGAAGCCTACTTAAGGCCAACTTGTTGATTCGTGATTGCTTGGATCATGCCACATGGGATGACATAGGTAAATGCTTCATAGACGCGCAGAGTACATCAGCAACGGCAGTGCTCGCGACGCGTACAGAGAATTGAGTTTACCTATAAGCAGAGCAATCACGAAAGCCCACACCGGCATTTGGGTTTCCCACAGTTCGATGGTGATAACCCCTAGAGCAAATATAATACCAAAGAGCACGAGATACCACCAATCCGGAACTATTGAAATTTAAGGAAGAGATGAGTATAGCAATACCTCCGGTGTCTAGCGTGATGGATGAAATAGTACCTTGGGCGTATACACTCATGAGGCGGGCATGGACGTCAGGTTCTTCCCTCATCGATCGCCGAGTTTGCTGAATGATCTGTTTCCGAAAGTAAAGAAATGTATGGACGAGAGTAGCTATGGTATGAACCGTTCATACGTTGTCCTCTCACAAGATGAAAAGCATTACCTGTAATCGTAGCAAACGACAACCTGGGTACAGAGATCAATTAAAGAAAGGTAAGCAAAAGAGTAGACATACCCGTATGACATGGCGAAGCATGTCCTAAAATTTTCCGAGTGAAACAAAAGAATGCAAAGGACGGGGGCACGTACGACATGAATAGTGGGCTGTACGCTTTAAATGCTTCTACGTCCAGTGTGACCTCTGGTGTCAATATTCGCGTAACGTTGTATGGCTGCATCGTATTGTCATATACCTGCCACGATTGGATGCTACTCCCAAATTTCAGCGTGTAGATATACTCTGATGACCACCAGTCATTCTCACGGCATATACAGTGACATCCAGGTATTTGTGAACTGGCCATGCAAGGTAGGTAAGATGGCTCTCGGCAGTTTTAGGGAGAACACAGACGTAAAGTATAGGCGTTATGACCCCTGCATGGCAAGTCAGCATAGGCTAGTAAATGATGATGGCAACCCACAGTAAAACACCAAGAAGCCAAAGAGAATATTTGCGGTAGCCCACCCTGAGCGTGCATGTAAGTAAACCCTCTGGGAAAAGAATCATCAAAAAGCCATACATGGCGTAGCAAGCGGCGATCCAATATACCTAGACGTTGAATACCTTGAATAAATTGCCAATCCGAACAAGAAACGAAGCATACGCGATCTGGCTCCAATCAAACGTCAACACAGACATGCCCTAACGACATTGCATGCGCATTTCGGCTAGACTCTGGTACGATCACACTCACCATCCCGTGGACGTAACTTGCAATCGTTCGTTCGTCAAACTGATTGAGAAAAGGGATGGGAGTCGCACATACCCAAATAATTGTGCAACAGCTTGGCCAAATTGAGACACAATGCAGTAAACCAAAAAAAAAAACACCAGACTCACTCGCATTTTCAGGCCAAATCCACGTCACCCACGAGAAATACGAAAGGCCCTGGACTGCCCCAAAGGAAGTTCATCACCACTCATCCTGTTTCAAACCTGGGGACGTACACAAATATCCCGGAAAGAAGTCTGTATCGCTGCTTTAGTATCGCCTCCAATGGAACAAACATACTTACACCACAGGAACGAAACCACGAGACCGCACAAAAAAAAGCGTTCTCGGCTGATACCACCCAAGCATCCACTACCTGCGTACTGTTGCGAATGAAGGGTATTGAACAATGCACAAGTCACGAGTGTATTCGGCCATATCATGCTTGGCGGGGTTACGAGAAACCGCCGAGCAATCCCACCCGCCGAGAATCCGATCAGCTGCGTGGACACGACAAGAAACCACTGATCTAGGTGTCAACATCCACCGCCCATCAGCCACGAAGCACGTTCAGAGAATGAGACGACAAACAGGCAAAACTGTAGCGTTGGTTGTAATACACCCTCTGCACGGCGATGATGTCGGTCTAACATCGGATCAGTGAAAAGGTACAAGAGGCACTGCTTCGCGTGCACAGGCTCACCGCGTAAGCAGATTGAGATCCAACGCCAGCCATGATCTACAAATCAAGGTAAATAACGCGCCTCCGACGGTGTCGGGTGAACCGAAAGGGAAACCGACCGTTATCAGCACGTGTTCTTTGATGGAGAACGGACCCGGGTTCAACGAGATACCGAATATTCGCTTTTGAGGGACAAAGGATGCCCAGAGGACCCCAAGGGGATATGAGCCTACCTGTGCGACGATGCTGACAATCGGCACGGAGGGGTAGCGAAAGAAGAGGAACTGGTTGACGCCAGAAATGATTATCGACCATCCGATGCCGAGCACCCAGGCGCGCAGTGTCATCACCGGTATCAATGGGTCATCCGTGTTGGCTACAGCAGAGCGGACCTCGGGATATGGTGAATCGTCGTCAAACTCGGAAGCGAAATGTGACCTGTCGAGGTTCGGGTCGTCGAAGCTCGATGTGTCTCCCTGTAGATACCATTTAGAAATCTTTTCGAGGGAATGATGTATCACGCACAGAAATTCCAGAGGCTGGTGAATCGCACGACCTGAGTGACACCAAGAACACCAAAATCTTCTCACAAAACGTACCTACGCTAAGTGCACGAAAAAAGTTACCCGCCTCCGAATCTTTGTCTTGACTGGATATCGTCTGAACGTCTGAAAAGTAATCATGAGGCGCGCTGAGCCGTCGCAATGAGTAGTCTTGCGGCGGAGAGTCGTGGACTAGGAAGGGCATCAAGGGGGAGGAGAGAAAGACGAGCCGTGTGGGATCAGTACCAGCCTCAAGGGCTGAACGCAGTGAGAGTTTGGCAAGTTCCTGAGCTCAGCCTATCGCGTAATTAATAGAAGGTGTTCAACGTCTCCGAATGGCCCCGCAAAGGTGTCGTTCTCGAACAGGTATTGTTGGCTGCTAATACCGTCTTTAAGCAGGTCGAGTGTGAGCTGGAAATGATCCAAACAATTGTCGAGGACATTGAGCTAAATGCCAGTGAAGGTCATACAATCGAGGCACATCACAAATGCGGTGGTACAGCTCGCAGTATTACATAACAACAAACTTTTGTACCTTTTCTTTGAGTCACTGACCTGTCACGCTTTGGATGGGCAGATCATGATTTGCTGGATGTTGCGGTCGATACTGGGCACCTCTGATTACTACTAGTAGTCAATTATGGGTGTTACTACAAGCCATTAGTGTTATACTACAGTAAATATCTGGTAGGTCGCCGAGGCTGAAGACCGTCATACGCTCGAACGTACATGGCTCTGGCATATTAACCGTGGCAGGAAACAAAGGAGTACCAGTCATAGCGATGACTTATCGCCTTGCCGATGGTCACGATGGCAATCATTCACAGGTGAGTCTCATTGGGCTGTCAGGATTCGTGGAGATCTAGTTCCTTGAGCTAGACCCAGTCTAGTAGTCGCTTAAGAGAATGACCAGGTACTTTACGTCGGATCCCACATCAAGTCGTTGAGTGGAACGTCGAGATCCCGTGCGAGGGCCAACGCAACGTCATACAATATCCCACACTTGAACATCGGCGGCCCATCCAGCTTGTCCGCCGCACTTGTCCGATGCAGCGCTCGCATAAAGGTTAGTTCTGCAACCTGCACAATTCGTTTAGTCATCGTTGCATGACAACCAGACTAGGTTAGAAAAGGGACCGTACAGCTGCGTAGACGTGAATGCGCCCAATCTCCATGTCCGTGTATTCACCCGGCAACTCAAATCGAGGGTCGTGCAACCGTGTCTCGAAATCGTTTTCCTCTAGCAGTGAGCCCAAGATAGCGAGGAGTCTGTCCAGCGGAAATGTTGCGGGACCAAGCAATCGTTGGGAAACCTGATGAGTGCATGCAATTGACCGGTCGAGAACACAGAGCCTCGGACGCATACCTTGACAACTGTTTGTGCTCCTCCGCTCTTCCTAGGGGAACTTGATTTTCTCCGCCTCTTCTTTCGTTCTTCCGGACCTCGGCCAAACATCCGCAGGTCGCTTTTGGGTGGATTTGTCGATGCCAAAAATGCAGCGATCAGGATGAATTTGGACATTCGTGGCAAATGGTCCACTTTGAAGCTCGCCGCCGCTTTCTCCTTGTTTGGACGACCATCGCGGTCAGATTTGGACGGCGTTTCACTAGCATCGTAATCGTTGTTCGCGGCCCAATCTGCGGCGTTATCGAGGCGTGGGTATAGCGCATCCAAGGCCGCAGTGAATGTCGGTAGGAAGAACTTGAACAAGCGCAAACGGCCGTCCATGCCTGGTGATTCAAGTTTTGGGAGATCTGATCCTTCCTCTTCCGCTTGCCGAACCAGTTCATCATATTGACTAATAACTGGCTTCACAAAACCCGGCCATCGGGCTGCAGCGATATACTGCAATTCGATCGGATCATTGGTGTAAATGGATACTGAATTGTAAAGGGTGTCCACGTATTGTTCATAGAGCGGCTGTAAAGCGGGATTATAGGTCATGTGAGGCGCATTGGACGACGATTGAGATTGCGACGTTTTTCGGAATGCGGACACGAGCCTCCGAAGGACATCTGCAATGGAGAGTAGCTAAAAGGACATTCAAGACTCTGCACTATGGGAGACCCATTTACCTCGTTTGGCCATGGGTTCGATATCAACATAATATGGGTCCGGTGATGCACCCAGTGCGGGGCGAATGTCTTCCCAACTAACGAATGACAAGAAGACGACACAGATATTGGTTCGTGACTATGACATGCGTTAGTGATCAGTGATATACATTCTTCCGCACACGGTGCTCTAGACACATAAAGGTACGGATTAGCTCACCAATTCAGCCAAACGAGACAGAGGGACGACAAGCTCTGGAAGATTCGCGGAAAGCCTCTCAGCTCTCTCAATCAGGATCACCATCGATGGTTCCTGCTCGCCCGCGAAAGCAGTCGCCTTGCCTTTTCCCTTTTCTCTCGACGGATCGCCCGTGCGCTCTTGATTTATTCTCCGCAGACCGTGTAGAAAGCTGTCTATACTATCGTTGTATCTTTGTGTATCGTCGCCGGGCCATACTTGACACCCATTCTCCCATAAAGGTTTCCACTTGGCGAGTGCGTTGAGGACGGTGTCGTAAAAGATGCGCGGGGTGAAACATGCCACAGCGTTTACACGCGCAAACATACTGGAAGAGGCACCTTGGACGGAGGAAACACCGAGAAAGATATCATTGAGCACCGAGCTTGTGATGCGTAGGTTGTTCGCGTCCCTGACGTATATAAAGGTCGGTAGATATGTAGTTGCCAGAGTAGTGAGGTGTGTAATGAACGAAGCGTAGCCAGGGTAGTCATCAGAAAGCTTTTGAGTAAACGTTTCTTCGTCCATATGTCTTGTTCGTAGTCGAGTTTGAGTCGGGATTATTTGGCCTTGTTGGATCCTGAAGCCACTGACTAAGCATTAACAACCACTTTTCCTATTTTGTCCCCACCGCCTGTCTTGTCACTGCCAGTCGTAACAACATGGGGAAGCTAAACATCGCCCACCATAAATCATATCATCCATACAGAAGGGACAATATTGAGCGTGTCAGAAGAGATGAAGAAGAAGCAGCCCTTAAAGAAGCAGAACAAGAGGGCCGAATCGCGCTTGCGGACGCCGAGGCTCGACTGACGCTGTTGCGCGAACGCGCTGGGATTGATGGAAAGGGAAAAGGAAAAGGAAAGGCGGATCAAGCAGAAGGTTTGGCGGGTACATCACTAGTTTCTGGTCCCGGAACAGGGATGGGATCCGGGAAGCATATCAACCTTTTCGAAGATCTGGAACAGGTGGGAAGGATTGCCATGTCTTGTTCACACTCGTTACTGAGGATATACCACAGCAAGCGATGGTCACCGCCATCCGTGCAAGTAAAAAGACGGCACCTGCGGAAGTCGAGAAAGGCGTCGCACTGGGACCAAGTGCCAAAGACCTCAATCCATGGTACTCTGACAAGACAAGAGACCGCGATCAGATTCTAGATGATCAGGATGAGAGACGGTAAGCGGAATACGATATCAACGAGCGTGTTCTGATTGTGTTGTCAGACAAAGGGATCTACGCTCTAAATCTATGAACGACCCCCTCACGTCCATCACGCAACAATTAGCCTCTCGTTCATCGTCGCGGCCATCGCTTCCCCCGACTAACTCACGCTTTCGAGACCAGTCCCGCCGTTCTCATCACCAGTCGGCTGCACCCCCACCCCCACCAAAACAATTAGATCCGACCACTGTACGATTGAACCGGGAAGCGTCGGAACGCGAACGGGCACTCGCTCTCATCAAGCGGAAAAAGCGAGAATTGGCAGGCAGTGAAACACCAAGCACCGTTCATGGCGGCATGGATGAGGGATACGGCGACGTATACAATAAAAGAGCGGTAGAAGAGGCCCACGCACACAGAGACAGATGGCGAAAAAGGGCTTGGTGATTGCATACCCGAATTTGACACTTGTCGAATAGATATGTACGTGTTGTCTCGGTCTTGAAACGTTTCACGTTTCCTCACAGCCTTTCTAAGTCTGGTTTCTTATGATCTAGTTTTTGACTTGACCATCGCGAATAATCTGGCGATTTCTTCGTCGTATGGACCTTCGTCCGATGATTTGCTGACTAGAATGTGTCATGAGGTGTTAGTGTCATTTCAGCGCGCGCCTTTCAAGTGATCGATAAGCAGCTGCATTTCCGCTGTGATACCCAATGGCGCGGTTGGTTCGTGGTCGCTACGCAGAAACAAAACGGACGACAATCAAATAGAATACAACGCATACCATACACAATCGTCCCCATCACTCGCTAGTGCCACTCACACGGCAACCCTCCCTGTCCCCAAACCCTACTTGCATTTCAATACCCTGTTCAACGTCCCCATTATGAAGCCTGAACATGATCACGTTTGGAGCGGCGTCATGCCCAAGTCCCGGCCTCAAACCGAATGAAGAGTCCATGCCACCTTGCCTGCTTTGAAGCCTGCGCGCATACAATCCCCGCAAATTCAAGATGAATCGGGGGACGAGCGTCACCGGAGGTATATCTTGTATCGGTGG
>JBBPTN010000559.1:0-13449 GCA_038094075.1 Xerocomus spinulosus
CGAACTCAAAAATCTGCCGGAAGGACTAGAAGAGACGTATAGGCGGATTCTTATCGCCATTGACAGAGGTACACCGGAGGCATGCCGTCTAGTGCGTCGTGCGTTGGTATGGCTTGTTGCTGCTCTTAAACCCATGCGATTGTGCGCGCTTCTCGAAGCAATCACGATCGACTTTGAGCGGCGAGCATTGGAGCCTGGATTCATCCGGATGAGCGACGTCAATTTCTTGGAACTCTGCAGGAGCCTCGTGATTCACAATGCAGAAACTGACATTGTCACACTTTCTCATATGAGTGTCAAGGTAAGTTGTGTTCATGAAAAGAGTGTTTGTAGGATGAACTCAATGATTTGTAGGAGTATCTTGTCGGCGAGCTCGTTTCCATGCAGTTGCCACAATATCGCGTCGTGCTGGAAAATTCACATAGACGGCTCGCCAGGCTCTGCATGGGCTATATTATGTTTTGCCTCGAGGAATTGAAGGACTGCAAGGATCGATCGACTAGCGCGACACTGGGACAGGATCTTGCGTCGACAACCTCGGATACATCACGCCCACTCCTAAAATACGTACTTTCTGACGGATTCTCCCATCTTTCTTATCTCGGATCGACAGATGCTAGAATTCTGGAAGACATGGAAACTCTGCAAAAGGCGATCTCTAAATACCCATGGGAATGGGACCAGATGTGTGAATTGGCAGCCTCAAATCGCTGTGAGACCCCATGGCCAGGTTCAGAGCACGATTTCAAGATGTATGCCCTGCTCGCATTCGCATCGGATGCACTCCTTCACACATTCCTCGACCGTTCTGCCCTTGGGAAGGGGGAAAGGATAAATCCACTCGTGTATGCTGTACAACTTGGCAAGACCAGACATGTCCAGGCTCTGATCTCGCGAGGTGCAGATGTCAACCACCGCGGCCTCGTCATTGACAAATTAGCGGTGAGTGGCTCCGACATGTGGGCAGCCGGATCGGACCCCGACACTCCAGACTCGGACTCCTCTGACGCACACACTGCGATGCCTGTAGAGGTAGCTGTTGGTAACTGGCATGCCGAATCGCTGGATCTCCTTTTGCAACACAATTCTACAGTTCCAGATCGGCTACTCACGCTTGTGCTTGAAGAACGTCCCCATCAGTTCCCTTTCTATATCATCCGCCGACTGTTGCAAACAACCGACTTTTCCGAATGGGCACGCACCTCGTGGGACAACAGACAGCTTGTAGAAGCATTCGTCGAGGATGAGGAAGACTATGAAGAGACCGCGACCAACTATGATCTGGTGCTCGATATAAAGAGTCTCCTTCGAGTTTGTAACGAAGAGACACTTCTCCTGATTGCAGTGGGAAAAGGGTGCATCCCCATCGTTAAGTGTCTGCTTTCGCTTGGTTCGTCAACCGCCAATATGCCCTCATTGTCACAATCTGGTGTGTCTTTGGTTCGAATAAGAAACTTTGATCATTGCTGAGACGCAGAATAGCCCCTGTGAACGCAATTGCGCCCAATGGCGATACTCTACTTCACATAGCTGCAAAGCTCTCTGATGAGAATCGGTGCCTTATTCTTGTGAAGCTTCTCATCGAGGCTGGCAGTGACCCTCATGCACTTGACGGTGTAGACAAGTCTGTGGTTCACGTTGCCGTGATGCGAGGGTTCCTGTCTGTGGTTGAATATCTTCTTTCGCTGAATGTGCCCCTTCCGCGGAGGGTCTTGTTCACAGCACTACAAGGCCCAGTCTTGAAGAGAGTCGAGATGTTGCAGTTACTGATCAGCAAAGGAGCCGACGTACATGCTCTCAGTCCCGCAAGAGATACTCTGTTGCACAGTGCTATTCAGTCACCCGATAGATCCGTTTGTCTGGAGATTGCAAAGACACTTATCGATCTCGATTGTAGTCCCTCTGCTCGCAACTCGCGTGGCGAAACTCCCATTCATATTGCAGCAAAACAAGGACCCTCTGAAGTCATCGGTCTTATGATACTCTCCAGCTCATATATCGAAATCTCGTCCCTACTGCTGGATCCTGCAATACAACCATGGGTGTTGTGTTCATTCATCCATAATGCAGGCGATTCACGCCTACCTTCAGAGGCGCAGAACAAGGTGCTTCAAGCCATCGAGCAAATTATAGGCGATGCAGACAAATGTCTACAGTTAGCCGAGATGTCGACCAGCAATACTGCTGTCCCCCTTCCTCGTAGTTTTACCAGCATGCTGCTCGTTGAGGCAGTTACACATGGATACAGCAAGGTCGTGGAATGCTTCTGTTCCGAAGCAGTCTCGGTACACTGCCGCCCACTAATGACTCCTCCCCTGGCGCCAATGCAAGCCAATGCACATGCTCTGGAGGATAATGGGAATACGCTCCTACATCTCGCCATGGTGTTACCAGATGAGAAAAATTGCCGTACGATTACGCGAACTCTTATCAAGGCTGGTTGCGACCCTTTCGTGCTCAATAACGCTGGCAAGCAGCCCATTCACATGGCCGTGTCTAGGGGGTTCCTTTCCGTTGTGAAATATCTAATGTCATACTATGAGGGCGCCGATGGAGGGACCGGCCAGTCTAACGAGAATGCCCCTGCGTCTCTTCCCCCAGACTTGCTGCTCATGGCAACGCAAGGCACCAACGAGCGAATTGCACTTCAATTGCTTCAAGCTCTCGTCGAGGCTGGTTGCGACCCTTTAGTGCCCAATAATGCTGGCAAGCAGCCTATTCACACGGCCGTGTCTCGAGGGTTCCTTTCCGCAGTGAAATTCCTGTTGCCATACTATGAGAACGAAGGAGGGTCCACTGATCACCAGCCTAACGAGGACACTTCTGTGTCTCTTCCCCCTGACTTGCTGCTCACTGTAATACCAGGCCCCAGGTACCGAACTATAATTCAATTACTTCTGGACCATGGAGCGAATGTCTCCCACTGCTCAGACAATGGAGACAACCCGTTACACATTCTCCTGGAGTATGGGAGAGGGGTGAACGAGTGCCTCGAGGTCACAAAAATACTTGATACGGCCGGATGTGACCTGAATGCAAGAAATGCTCAAGGCAAAACGCCTCTTCACAAAGCCGTGGCTCGGGGCTTCGTTACTGTTGTGAATTACCTGTTTTCCCGGGGCGTGTCTCTTCCTTCCGACATACTCTTTTCTGCATTGGAACCATTAGTACATCAGATATGCGCAGACTCCTCCGGTCGCGTGCAGATAATTTCTTCGCTCGTCAACAGAGGAGCCGACATCAATGCGTCGCATCCATCTTACGGTGACTTGCTCCTATACTCCTATCAGATAAGACAGCCGCATGTCTCCCTGCAAGTAGGAGGGCTCCTCCTCAACGCCATGGCGGTGTACACTTCGAGGCTCACAGCGCTAACGCTCCAGGAGCCCATTGGGGACATCGAGACAGCAGTGTATATTCCCCCCGTTCCACAGCTATGGACACCGTCTACATCATCTCCTCCGGTTCAAGTCCCGCTTCCGTCCGGTCCAACACCAGTACCCGCTGTGTCATCTTCGTCCAGTCAACCCTTATCCTCGCATAGCCCACCCGCGCCCATATCTCATGCATCGTCCTCTCCGCCTCCGCCTCCGCCTTCCACATCCCCGCCGAATCCCGGTCCATCCCGCAAACGTGCACGCACCCAACCCAGAAATACGCGACGGGTAAAGCCCAGACTACCCAGTACACAGGATACAGAATCGGACGGCGCAGAGGCGTCGCGCACCTGACCCGTCCCTTGATCATTGCAGCCGTAACCGTGCTTGTACGTGCCCTCGTACGTTCTCTCTTTCATGCTCAGTGTGTGACGACTCTTTAGACTTTGATAGTGAACACGAACAAGACATGTGCGCGTATCACGGATTGTATATGTAGGATCGACGTCATTGCAGGACATTGACGAGGATATGCCCACCATCTGCTTGTATTTATAAACTTGGTCTCTAAACATGACTGTATGTGCAACAACTGGTCCGTCCTAACTGATGAGCGAACATTATTACAATGGCTACACTACACAGGCGAGGAAGTCAGATGCTATGGCGTAAAATCTCGATCAAAGTAAACTATCGATGTTCTGGTAATTTGACAAGTTAATTAATCTAATCCTTGAGCGAGGCGCCAAGATAAGGAGCCGGCAAATTCCGGGCCGAATTACCACGACCTGCTATTGTACAACGTCGACCGAAGCCACAACTTGAGAACGGAGCTTTAAACCCAAGACATCTATGCAATACACCATCAGGACAGAGGAGGCAACGAACACGGTATGAGTGGAGTGTACTGAATGGATGTGAGTACAGAAGGATAGTATGAACACGAGGCTACTCTACAGGTATAAGCAAACTGTGGGCCCGGGCTGAACGCATACTAGCCAGGGCGAGACAATGTGTGTATACACCTTCAAACCTAATCTGTGTTCGCCAATAGATCGGTCAGCGGGCTGCCAACTCGGGCGGTACTTTTTGGACCCATTTCTGTAGGTGAGTTTTTGTCTCTGAGACCTCTCGGATGGGGAGACTCAAAATATAAATATTTCCCTCGTTTGGGCTTCGCGCTGTATCCCCTTGGGTCTCTTTAGTGGCCTTCATCTGGCGCCTTCGTCCCACCGTGCGCCTACATGCTTGTCCACTACATACCTGTGGGACTGCTCGTTCCCGATCCTTTCCTCTCCAGCCCGCTGCCGTCTGGTGCTTGATCATCACGTTTACTCCGCTTGCGTTGCTCCAGTACAGATGCGCTCACGCAGTACTTGTCTCTAGTCGAGGCTCCATTTATCGCTAGCCCACCATAGGCCGCTGTAGGTGTGTGTCTGCGTACCTAAATGCGCTAGCCGCGATGTAGGTGTCATTGGCACTTATAAATTGCGCCTTGTTGGAAACGGCTTTTCACACGTCTCACAATGCCCACTCCCTTCAGAAAGATTGTCCGTAAAGTACTCGGAATAGCAAAATACAGTCCGCCAGGGAAGCCGAATTCTGGAAAGGAACGGTGGTGCGAGGTAAACGCTCAAATCGCCCAACAGATGATGGATGTATTTGGAACGAACGAACGCATTCCACCGGAGGAGCTAGATGAGGGGGAGGTTTGGTGGCGTGAGCGCTACACGAAACTGAGCAGCCGCGGATATAGGTTGCGTCCCCGCTATTCCCCTGACTGGGTTCCGTCTTGGAAAACGTCAAACGTCAAACTGGAAGACCCTGAAGATGCTGAAGATGCTCAGAGAATAAGGGTAGGCTTCATTTTTCTCGTTGGAATTGAAAAGCTTAACTGCATGGTATACTAGTTCGGTGTCATTATGGACGCGACTCGAACCTCGGATGGGAAAGCAGTCGCTTTGAAGTGTATCAATCGAACAATCCACCCATACGAAGTTGATATCGCATTGTATCTCTCTTCAGAAGCACTCGCCTCGAACCCGGAGAACCACTGCGTCCCAATCTACGACGTCTTCACCATGGACGCCAAGGATGATACAATAATTGTCATGCCTCTTCTTCGACCTTTTGACGAACCCAGATTTGACACCATCGGGGAAGCAGTGGAGTGTTTTCGTCAAATGTTCGAGGTAATGTGATCTCGCGACTTTTGGACGAGTACGCTAACATTCATTCAGGGGCTCCAGTTCATGCACAAGCATCGTGTCGCTCATCGGTGCGTAGCTATCCCGCGTCCCATATCATGCTGATATCCTTCCAGGGATTGCATGACCAGGAATATCATGCTGGATCCTACCAACCTCTACCCAGCGTCGTTTCATCCGGTAGCCACGAAGTTGAACAAGGACTACTACTCTGGTAGAGCCAAACACTTTACGCGTACCCAACGACCCCCAAAGTACTACTTTATCGATTTTGGCATTTCGCGGCGCTACGACCCTTTGGATCCTAATCCTAGGGAAATACCCATTTGGGGCGGTGACAAGGCGGTTCCCGAGTTTCAAAACTCGAACGAACCCTGCGACCCGTTTGCTACTGATGTATTCTACACTGGTAACGCCATCAGAATGGACTTTATCACGGTCCGTCATTCGATGTGAATACTATGTATCTCGCTGGTTGCTGACTCAAAATCTCCAGACCAGGCACGGATTTGAGTTTATGAAACCGTTGGTCTCCACGATGATCCAAGCAGATCCGGAAAAGCGCCCAAAGATGGACGAGGTAGTTGCCCAATTTGACAATATCCGACGTGGGCTCAGTCGACGCACGTTACGCTCGCGTGTCGTGACCGTAAATGAGGACCTGTACGAGCGGGTCACTCGCACGACTTTCCATTGGAAACGTCGTGTGTCGTTTATTGTCAAAGGGACCCCACCCATGCCTAGCTTATCATCCTAGGACTATCCATGTTATTTCCGTAGAGCGGATCTCGCGGGCTCTTACATAGACCTAATAGGATGAGAAACGTGACGAAACCCCACCCCCCCTGATATAGATGCGTGTTTTTGAGCGTGGCATCCAACTCGATCCGATGAACAGCGCAATGTTATCTACAGTGCGATCTCCGCTACTCTACAGATAAAGAATGTCATGGTGTCAAAAATACAACTGATGGGCATGTCACGTCATAGATCCTAGCATAACAAAAACAAAAAAACACGCATGCGGATATCGTTCAAAACGAGCGTGACCGTACCCGTCTACCAAAACACAGATGCCTCCCCAAGTGGATCATATCAACGACGCCACCCCGTTGGGCTGCAACCCCATCCCGATCGTCTGTCTCAACAGCATCTCCACGCGGTCCCGTTCATCCGCGATCCGGGCCATTTCTTCCTCCCACCGCGACACCCGCTGTGTATAGATCGCCCGGAGGCTCTCGAGGCCGCCCAACGCCGTCTCGAGCGCGCGCTTCAGCTCGCCCTCTCGCTCGGGCAACGGCGCCTCCCCCGACGCAAGGAGGCGCTGCAGAACCGAGGGTGCCCGCGACCGCGTCGCCTGTCGCCTCGACGCGATCCCCTTGAACGCCGTGCGCATCTGGCCCATCGCCGGCGAGCGATGCAGCTGCTCCCGCCGCACCGCACGCGACGCCAACACATGCAACCGCGTCGTATGCGACGGCGCCGCCAACAACACCATCGTCGTATCCGTCTCACAATCCAACGCCTGAAACTAGCACGGCGGACACGAAATGAGCACACCCACACGTCACCACGACAAAATGAACTCACCGCGTGCACGAGCGCGTCCCAGCGCGCATCCCACTTGCGTCGCCGCTTGTCGACGTTGGCGATAAAGCTCGGGTGGTACTCGAGATCGAGCAGCTCGTCCTCGCCTTCTTCGTCCACCCACTCGTCCTCGTCGCCATTCACCCACGCGGGCTCTTCGTGCACGTCGTACCCCTCTCCCGCTGTCTCCTCGCCCGAAGAGTAGGGTTCGGGACTCGTATCGCGCGGCTGGGTGCTCTCCACGCGGGGGGGTGGCTTGACCGCCTTGTCTGCCCCTCTCGTCCCAGAGGCCGGACGCAACGGCGTCGATTTATCGCGGCGTTTGGGTCCGCGTCCACGACTGGTGGTCGGGAGGGGAAGGTTGACAGGCTGATGGCTCGGCGAAGACTGCAAGCTCATCGAATCGAATCGACGACCGCCAAACGCACGCGAGGCCTGGAGGAAGGCCCAGGGGTTGTATGTCCCACCCGGAAAGGGCGTCGACGAGGGCGAAAAGGTGGAGTCGCTCATGGCGGCGTTGTTGTTGAGCGCATACATTTGCATTTGGAGCGCGAGTTGTTCTTCGATGTGATTTGGGTCGTAGTTGGTGGATGGGGCGGTGGGAACGGCAGGGACGGCGTAGGGTCGACGGACGTGGCCAAAGGGATAGGGATAGGGGGAACCGACGGGAGGTGCAGGACTGGGTTGGATGCTGGACACGAACGGGGATGGCGACGGTGCAGCGGTCTGACTGTGTGGCGTTGGAGGTATGGGAGCGTTGGGACGTGCAGACTGAAAGTACATTTGGAGGTATGCGGCAGCAGGATCGTCGTAATACTGGTCTTCCCGGTGGATCTGTGTCTGAAGTGGGTGCGGTCGAGGGTGTTGTGGGTTTGGGTGTGTGGCTTGTTCGGTGATACGAGTGTCGTTGTATGAGCGACTCTGTTGGCGTCGCACCGTGTCTTCTGAATGCCCATAGGGCCTCTCAGTGTCCACGTGCACTAAAAGTGGGGATGGCTCACGGCTCTCTTCCGCTGGCCTAGTCACAGGTTTTGAATTGACGACGGCGTCGACACTACGGAGACCGAGCTGGTCTGTAGATCCATTGCGGTGGTGTTTTGTGAGACTCGCGAGACGGTTGTTGTTGGACGGATAGTGGCGGGCGGTATAGGTTTCGGGAAGGGTGACACTGGGAGAGCGGGGGGTATAGCCGGCCGAGTCGCCCTCGCGATCATTGTCATTGCTCACATAGGGAGTGTCATTTTCGATCAGGGTGTCGTCGTCGTCTTCGCGGGGGGTGTTGGCACCATGATCGTACTGGAGATGACCAGCGTTGTCCTTGGGCGACGCCGCGACGTCGTCTTCTGGTTCCTCCTGGACAGGAAGAGACTTGTCAGGTGTGCGTGTTTTCATCGCCTGGAGAGGCGGTGTCTGGCTAGCGAGTTTGGTGGCGGCAGGGGGTGTTGCACGGGTATTTTCGCTCGCAGCACTGGAAGACTTGCGAGAGGCGGGTGGGGTGGGTATGCGCGTCGCCGAGGATGAATATGGTTCGCGCTTGAGAGAGACATAGTCCCCTGTGGTGCCACTCTCTCCAGATGACCCTTGGGGAGTGTGATAGGGTGGTGATAAGCGATCCGGGGATGTAGCGCGTGCCTGCGGATGCCCCGGAGGAGAGTAGGAGGGCGAGTTGCCTGGGCTGGCTGGGAGAGGGCGATTGCGGGGCAGAGTAGTGTCGCCTGGCTGTGGATCGCGATCGCGCTCGTTGTTGGCACGGACAGGTCTTTTAGCGACCTCTGGATCTTTGGTGATACGGTCGAGGAGGGCGTCCTTGTGAGGAGAAGGTGCTTCACGAACGTATACAGCACCGCTCTGGGCACCGCCAGCGTATGCGACGCCAGATGTGCCGGGTGCTGCTGGCTGTTGGCTGAGTGTCTGTGCATAGTCTGCACGTTCGATCTCTGCCATGAGTTCTGCAGTCATCTGCCAGTTTTCTTCCATCGTGTGGAAGGAGGAAAGGAATTGGGGGGTTATTCTGTTGATGGGGCGTGGATAGCCCATCGTCACGTTCTCTCCCTTTGTGGGGGGTGTCGTTGAGCGTCTGGACTGGGATGGCTGCTGGAGAGGGCGCTGAGAAAAGACGTGCATGACGGAGGGTACGATGGGCATCGACTGAGCCTTGACTGTCCGCTGTCGTGGTGAGGAGGACATGTCGCGGTGTTCTGGGTAGATTTCGTTCTTTCGCGACGACATAAAGGCGGACGCGGCGAGGCGACAACGTTGGCTCGGAATGGAAGACGCGAGGCGAGAAAAAAAATAATATAATTTTCATTTGGCGACGACGACGACGATGGCAGCGAGCAAAAGGTCGGTCTTGTTCTCCTCCTCCTAGTACTACCCGATCCTAATACTTTCTGGTAGATTTCTACACGTCTACGAGGCACTTCCACCCGATGCACAGCACCTCCTCGTACAGACACACCTCGCACCCCTCCTCGATGCCGTGCCAAAGGACAGACAGCGAAAGGTCACCGCATCTGCAACAGAAATGCACCGTCGTCTCGCTCGCATGCCCGTCCTTGACCTCAAGGAAAAGAAGGAGGAGATCGCTGCCCTCATGCGCCAACTCGCCCGCGAGTCCAAGCGCACCGTCATCAAGGAACGCTCGCGCAGAGAACAGCTCCTCGTCGAGGTCGTCGACAGTCTTGCTCGCTGGCTAAACGACATTTGGAAAGTCGTCTTTGAATTCCGTACCAACTTTGCACTCGCCCATGCCTGTCTTCTCTTCTCCTGCGACACCCTAGATCAGATCGGAAACAGCTGCGGAGGGCACGTCTCTCCGCCTTTTTCTCTTCCTTTTCTCATCCCACCTCCCAGCTGCAAATGTTCGTTTGCAAACATGTTTGTCCCCATCAAGATCACCAGGACCACAGGCAAGCTCATCAAGTCTTTTTTGCTCAACGGTGCACACAACCTCGAATCCGTCATGCTCTGGATCTGGCGTGACCTCTTCATCACCATCCTCGCCACCGGATCTAGACGTCAACGAAACCTCGTGCCTGGCATGATCGATGACATTCGCGTCCTTCTCGGTTGGCGTGCCCTCGAATCTCTTCTCTGTGGTGGCAGCAATCGTATGTCATTCCCTCCTTCTCTTGCACCGCCTTCACCTTGCCGTCAGCATTCTCGGATCCGGACCCTGCAGAAGACGACCATGATCCTGCCGTCTGTGACCTCGAACACCTCATCGTCGACGACGACGGCGACCAAAACTATGCGTCCGATAGTGCTTCCACCGCATACGACGATGACCTCTATCCAAAGGCATTCTATGCCTCTCATTGGTCTTGGCGCATCGTGGACGAACAACCACAGCTACGTGACCTCGTTCATACTGCCCTCCTAAACGTCTTCAAGGTCGCTCCCACCGGTCCACTCTACTCGAGCATGATTGCCATTGCAGAAGACGAAGACGGCGTCGAGGAAGAACTCCATCCACTCGTCATGTCCGTCGCTGGCCACTCGTCCGAGAATCTTGCCGCCGCCCTTCGCATCCTGTCGCTCAACAGCAGAACAGACAGCATCCACAAACTCTTGATCGATCACAAGCATCTCTTGCGCCCACAAGATGCCTCCTCGTTGCAATTCGCAGTCCTCGTTCTCTCCAGCCACTTTATCTATCGCTCGCACGCCATTTCCATCATCGAAGAGGAACTGTTGGACATATTCAACGTCTTTCGCGCTGCCATTCGCTCTTGTTTTTCCAAGATGGATGCCGAGGTATACAAATCGGAGCTGACCCGGATTCTTGCGTTACAGCCACACTCGCATGCGCGTCGCACGCGTGTCGAACGATGGGTAAAAGACATTTTGACACTTCGAGGAGACACGTCGCATCCAATGGCACTCGCTGCACTCATGGTCGGATTACCACTCCCTCCCGGGGCAGAAGGCAGTGACGAAGGTGACATGTTGGGTTATTTCGACCTCGATGGAGACGAGCCAGAGGTGGAAGAGTTGAGAGAAGAGTTTCGACCCAACATCAAGGCACGATGGCAAGGATGGGTCGACACAGCGATCGCTATCAAGGGTGGACCGGCCGTGTTGCACAAGGTATATGCGAGGGTCGTTGGCGTGATGCCCTTTTTGAACGGAAAGGATGTCGTGGAGGAGATGTCGGCACGGTATGGCTGGGCTCTTTCGACGTGTTCAGGCTCATTCGTTTCGTGTACAGGATGTCTGACCGTCCGTGTAAAGTACACGTGTCTGATGCGCTCGAGGCATTCAAGCAATTTTGTGAACAGCAGAGCGCAAAGCTCAAGGCTGCCAAGGCAAAGGCATCCCGGACTAGGTCAACCGCGAGTACGAGCCACGCCTCCACGTCAGGGTCGTCCGTGTTGTAGCTTTCTTTCTTGAGCCTGTCGTTTTTCTTGTGCTTGTGATTACAAGGCGTTGCATGCAGAACAAACTCGGTCAAAAAGTCGGTTTCTGGTGAAACGCCTGCTTGTATTCCCAATTTGGGCATCAGCTTATTCCTGCGAGAAAGCTCATATGCAACGTGCGCTTGCAAGTACAAAGCCATGTACGCGTATGGAATGACATTGTACCTGTTCCAGTGAGATGCCCTGCTTCACTGCCTCATATGTGCGTTCGTTTCTCCAGCAGGGCATTTAAAGAGCACCGCCAGGATCGTTTCTCGGTGCACACCCAAGTACTAGCTTCTCGCCAAGCAGGCCCTCGTCTGTTTATCTTATTACACTAAACATGGTTCTCTTCCAATGGCACTGCATCGCACTCGTCCTCTTGTGTCTCGTGTGTGCACCCAGTGAGTCTCGCACACTTTGGCGTCATTTGCAGCACTGACGCCGATCCACGGCAGTCACGCGTGCTGTGCCACAATACGGACCGTACGGACGTCCAGCATTCAGAAACGCTCTCAACGACGTGCCAGAGACGGGCTCGTCCGGCATGGGTTCCTCACCAGGTTCCGAAGCGAACACCAACGCGGTGCACCCAGAGATCGCCGACGCCGCTGCTTCGAACGTACGTCCTACGGTCTTGCCGTTTGGTGTGGGATGTGGATGGCACCGCTCACGCTCACGCGTCTTTTTTCCAGTCCTCTTCCTCGGTGTCGGCGACCGTGTCTGGGGCGACGTCGACACCCTCGTCGTCCTCCACCTCAAACGGCGCGTCCCATCGGGGAGTGGGTGTTCCTACCGTGCTCCTTTTCGGGGCTGCCTCGGTCGTCTGGCTCGTGTGTTGAAACACCGACTCGTCGTTGACTTGTATACATTCATCCCGACTTTTTCTTTTTATATCGCGTGTAGCTTAGGAGATGTGTACTTTGCCTTGTAGCGTTACCGTATCGTATCGGTGGTTTTGTAGAGGGACCTTGGTTACTGTAAAAATACCCCGGCCGGGTGTCGGGAGTAGTCGAATTTAGACATGAGGATGAACTGATGGGGTGAGATGGACCGTGTTTCTGGAGGATGCGTGCAATTGGTCGAGAGGCTACCTTGTTGTGTTGCCGCGAGATATTGGGGCCTTTTGTTCTGTCGGCGAGGCCCACCTGCGCGCATGGAAACTCGCTGTGTCTTTAACCTATCAGATAAAGGTCATATATAAGTCATTGTCCAACGCGTTTAGTGCAAGCTGCCCCGACGCAGCAACTGCCGTAGGCCGTCGCTCGTAAGTGGACCAGAATGCGTCGTCTGTTGTCCTCTTGTTGTGATTACAAGGTCCCATGGATGAAAACAAGACCAAACTCGGTTTCTGTTGCAACGCCCGCTTTTATTCCCAATTTGGGCATTCGCTTATGGGTGTACGGGATGACATTGTACCCGTTCAAACAATGTTCCCCGCTTCATTGCCTCATACGTCCCCTGCAAGAATGCGCATAAAGAGCACCACCAGCTCGTTTGAGTTGGCGCACAACCAAGCTTCATACATCATATCCCGAGCAGGCCCTCCATCGCACTTGAATGAAGATGGTTTTCTTCCACATGCAGTGCATCGCACTCGTCTTTGTATGGCTCGTGTGCTCACCTGGTGAGTCTGTCGCACCACGTTGCGTTTTTGCCCCACGTTGACTCGACCGATTGGCAGTCGCGCGTGCTATGCCACAGTACGGACCGTTCGGACGTCCAGCAGTCAAGTCTGCTCTCGATGCCGTTCCAGAGACCTCGTCTGGGATGGGGACATCACCTGGCTCGGAAGCCGATGCCAATGTGGTGCACCCAGAGGCTGCCGACGCAGCTGCTTCGAGCGTACGTCCTGCCTTGCGCTGATGTTGATGTTGATGT
>JBBPTN010000560.1:0-13435 GCA_038094075.1 Xerocomus spinulosus
CTGTACTAGCAGAGGTTTGGTATAGGAGTATTACACTTGATTAGATCGAAGTGTAGCTTGATAAGATCTCAGATACTCTGATCTGTGAGAGCAGGGAAGGGGATCTGAGATGTGTGTGAGAAAGAAGTACTTGCTTCAGATCTGATCTCCGCTAATTACATGACGGCTATATATACCCGGAGTTAAAGAGGAGATCTAATCTCTAAATACTGAATAGAGAATAAAAGAAGTATTGTACGACATTAATATTACCATAAGAAGGAAATATTATGTCACAACCGGCCAATGTCATATAGCATTCAATAATACTGATAACAGATCTTAGATCTAGAACGATTAACAATCGTTCTAGTCTATTCCATGACCTAATTGGGTAAGCGATTCACAGAGCGTGTGATAACTGGAAATCCCAAGTGTTCTGGAGCCTGCGGGGCTCCATCGGATGTCTGTACGGGTTCCTAAGGTACCCGTTTAGGTGGGCGTAGCCCCTGGACATGATTTCCGTCACACATTGCTGGTTCTTGTTGTGCAAGTTGTGCCACTGGTGGTTCTCAATGGCAGACCAGATGTGTATGTGCATGTTGACATGGGAAGCATCCCAACCAAGGTTGTGAAAGAACGGAATTATGTGAATGGATGCCTGCCCGAACTGCTCTAGAGACAAGTGTTCATCTTGAGTGACCGAAGCTTTCTCATGAAAGTTGGCGCTAGGTACTAGGGTAGTGTTGCCATCAGCAGATGCAGCTATGGAAAAGGAATTGTCATCCAGAGCATACGAGAGGAAGGACTCCGCAGCATTCAACCCTTCATTTGTGAAGTACCAGAGTTCACAGAACTTATGGTTCTGGATCTTTCTTAGTGCAACCCAGAATGGGAGAACAATTGGTTCTGAGGGAACCACAACATTGGGAATTGGCATGAACTTGGCCTTGTTCTTCTTCCTTTCCTCTTTCAGGATCTGGGCATCTTCCTCATCCTGACACTATTGTTCTTCGTCAGCACAAGTGGCTTCTTCTGCAGCAATTATGGCTGCTTCCTCCTACTGACACTCTTCCTCCTGTTGGTCTCATTGTTGCTTGATGGCCCACTGACAAGCAAGAATGTCCACTGCTTGCTGTGGGTTGAGGCCTGCATCGATCAATAGCTGACAATCCTCCTCATATTCTGCAGAAGTGAAATCTGGGGGGACTGGTACTGGCAGGACTTGCATGTCATAGGAAAGGAGTGTGGTGTGAAGGCATAGGCCAAAAAACAGAGGTGAGAAGCATCAGCTGAGAACAATGGACAAGCCTGTGGGCAAAGTGGCAGAAAGCTACCACTTCACTTACTCATGCACAGACTTTATTCTAGGTCAGTCACATGCCATTACCATCCTAGAATGCCATACAAGTTGCAGGCATAGGCAAACACCCACTAAGTTACCTCAGCAGGAATAACAGGATTATTTTTTACATGACAATTTTTATCAGGTAATTGTGATTCTCCTGATCCTGATCACAGATAGTATTGTCCTTACTGCTATTTGATCAAAGGAATTTTTTTGTAGCAGTTGGCATATAAATCATGGGCCTACACAGCCTACAAAATAGCTGGGTTGTCTGTACATGTATAGAATTTGTAGTAAGCAAATCCATTATGAGAAAGAAGTAAAGAGTTCATCAGCGTCATCCGACGAGGTATGGAACTGACGAGAAAGTGAGCCTTGAGCACTTGGGTGCGCGGATGCAGAGATAGGCGTCAGGCGTCAGGCCTGCAGGTCCAATTTCTGGCGTCATCCAAGCCTCACTTCCAGGAGTCACGAGCTGTCCAGTCCATGTACTAGTGCCGAAACACCATAGAAAGCCCTGGCCATCACGTTAATGCTAAAACACGGGTGGCACGGAGGCCTTGCGTTCCAACCTGTTCTCGTGAAAAATTGTACACACGAGAGTATGACCAAAACACTGTAGAGAGTATATCTTAATTCAAAGGAGCCCATCGTGAGCCCGATGACGAAGTGACGGCTGCCATATTCCCCGTATGTCATATGTCATATGGCGTTCGGCATGGCGACCCGAATGGGTGTGTTGATCCGCGGGTGTTGGATATACCTGATGCTGTGGAGAGTAAGGCGACACTTGAAAAAGAACCACCACGACTCTCGGGTTCCGGAGAGAAGCGAGGCGGGGTGGCAGATATTAAAGGGTTCTCTGACAGTGTAGTGTCTCGGCAGGTGTTGCGCATTTGACTGGGGAAACGTCGCGGTAACGGAGCAGTCCTCCGCTTGTCGGAAGATTTGCCTTTGTTAAATGAGACTGAAGGGGGTACCAATGTAACGGGCCCTGCGGCGGATGTAGAGCTCTGGAAGACTCTCATACTAGAGACGCTTGCGCGAACAATTGAAAGACGCTGAACGACAGGACTCGATTGGTGATATTTGCAGGGTAACAGGGACGGGTGAGGTGCACGAGACGGTATAACGGTAACGGCAGCAGTCGCAGCATGAGATGGCAATTTCGAAGATCCACTGCACCGTGTTTCGTCTCGAACATTCAACCGAGAAAATTTGTCAACCAGCTCGTCGATGCTGGTCGAGAGTAGGGATGGGAGTTTCCTGCATGACGCACGCCTCCTGTCCGGTTTGCTGAAGTGAACAGATCCGCCTTTGCAGGGGAAAGGATCGTAATGGCACACGGGTGGATAAGGCGACGGAAACGCGTGAGGTGGGGAGCATGATGGGAGAGTAAATTTCGGCAGAGTAAATTTCGGCACATTATGTGTACTTTCATCCTACAAAGGGATGAGAACGTCAAATTCGCAAGGCTGAAGCACTTACTTCCTCTGATGGGCCCACTCTAGAGGTCATAGGTGCTGGAGAATCAGATACCATAGAACCCTTCGTGCATACATTCAGTTTGGTTAGCGGTTCTTTTGCGATCGTGTGAGTCGGCTTCCTTCTCAATGGTGTACCCTCCTTCTTTGTGCGGTTGCGACGGTTCTGGAACTGAATTGGGCGAGGGTAAGTATGACGGACAAAAGTGAGTAAAACTCTTACCCATACATGAATTTGTCTATACTGCATGTTTGACTTCTGGGCAAGAAATAATTTATCTGCGCGCGTCGGGAATGGATTTTCTTTAAAAAAATGTTCCAACAGTGGGACGTATTCCTGTGTAATACGTGAGAAGTCACAGACGTGTAATACGATGGCACCAACTTGATTGAAAGCACGAGAGTCCTCAGTAACCCCTCTGGAAGGTGCATCCGGTGCTTGCTTAACGCGTTGCATGATTTCTTCTTTCCACTCCCGTAGGCGACGAAGGTAGATTTCCGTGAACGTAGACACGATGCTTCTGATGAACGACTCCGGAGCTGACGCTAACGCGGCCACTGGAAGTTCTGCTACCTTGTGACATACTGTAGCAATGGATCCCTGGATATGCAGACGAAGCTGATCTGAGCGTAGTTGATATAGCTTGCTTGCTCCGGCTGCAATTTCATGATTGATGCCGGCATCCAGGAGCGATGGAAGTAATGGTGGAGCGGTTGGTAAACAGATCGAATCGATCACGGTGCGAAGACTGCTGGGGAGTGGAGCATGACAAGGCTGAAAGGAAACTCCAGCTGCATCTCTCAGAGCGTGTGCAAAGCTCAGAATTGCTTTCAGCTGAGTAGCGATAGTGTCCTCTGTCTTGAGACCCATAGTACTTGGAGTGGCGAGGAAGCAGTAAGAGGTTGACAAGAACTAGAGACTGCAGTTGTTTTGTGTTTACGTATGGTCCACATAATTGAATGCCCGCATTGTCTACTTACAGGCTCAGCTGGACAAGTGCAAGAAATAAATACCGCCAGTTGCAGCTTCCCATCACTTTATCCAGCTCGCAATCAACCCACCATGGATGACTTGTCTCAAAGACTTCGCTTCGCCGAGGGCGACTTTCTTTCTGCTCTAGAAACTGGTACACTCGCGTCGTTCCACCAGACATGGTCTACAGTTCCCACAACATTAAAAGCCAAAGGCACTGGCAGTGACACGCTCTCCATCGTCAACTTTGTTGCTTCTCGTATCTCAAACATTGCTAGCTGCTTTCTCGATATACAACGCCAGGAGGAACTTTCAACTTCTCAACTACAAGGGGATTGCGACACCATGTTTCGTCAAATGGTCGTTCCACCAACATCCTTGTGCTCTGGCACTACTTCTACATCCTTCCCACTACAGACTCCCAACGCGGAAACTTCGTCACCGCCACTTCTCGCCTCTGCGTATCGATGGTTGCTCGGCAATTTGCACAATCCATATCCCAACGCGGAAGTCAAGGCTCAAATCGCGACTGCTTCGTCTTGCCGGATTTCTTCGGTCAGCTCCTGGTTCATCAATGCTCGTCGGCGTATTGGTTGGACGACTCTTTGTCGCGAACATTTCTCCAATTGTAGGGCCGACATGCTTGATGCAGCCTATCGCGCACTAGTGGAGGAAGATTCGCAGCGCATATTGTCTCCAAAAGTTATGCATTCTTTCATCGCTATGAAAGGCGTGGCAGAACATCTCTATTTTTCTACCCTCGAAGGGAGTGCCTTCGCAAGTGACTTGGATGCCGCCGCGAAGGATGCAACGGAAGAGGATGTGGGGTTGGCCGGTCACCGGGGACGCGATAGACAAGGTCCAATGAAGGCCCTGAGGACTTTCCAAGAGGAGGCACAAGGGAGCCGCGTATCTGATAGCCGGGGTTCCCAATTGGCTCGAGATTCGTACCCTTCCCCTGCCCGATCCCCTGTGTCCGCACCTGACGAATCTCTGGTTGATGATGGCAAAGAAGGAGATATCGAGCCTCCAATTATTGCTGGCTCTAAGCGCCGCCGGTCATCAGTAGTACTAGCCAACCCTCAATCCCTCGTGGCTCGGAGACCTACCAAGCGTTTACGGTACGCTCTGTAGTTTTTATGCAATGTAACGCTCATGGTTCTTTCCAAAGTCCTTCCACAGCATCCGCGGTGCATCTTCTCTCGCCAGCATCCAGCACGGATAGTCTAGACGACGGTTCACAGGCTAGTCTCGTCGTGAATGCTGCGCACCCCGATGTGGGTGAACCGGTTCACTCTCCTAGAATCCATCTTTCTGGTCTGGACTCCGTTGGGTTGCCGAAAAATTCGTGTGACCCAATGGCTGACCTTTGTCTCTATCCCGGTTCAGGCTCTCTTCCTCGTTCAAACACGGAACATTCCAATGATCATGGGTTTGATACCGGTTTTCATGGTTTGTTCAATATCCCGCCGGCGGTTGATGCTACCGAGCCGGATTTTTCTGCCCTATTGGAAGTCGACCTCTTCAGAGATTACAGCCTCACGGGTTTTCTGGATGGCATGCTGCTACCTCGTAAGTGCTACACTTACCTGTTGTATTCTGACTGGTTTCTGAAAACCCGCCAGCGGCTGGTCCACCGACCCATCTATCCGACTTTGAAAGTCTATTGCAATCTATTGGAGACAACACAATAACTACTGCACCGGGGCATCTGTCTCGCCCTGATATAACTGAGACCCCTTACACAGCACCTTTCGATCCACTGATTCCCGATATACCACATACAGATTGGAGTTCGCTTCTTAATACCCCAGACATGTGTCAATCCGCCATCTACTCTACTTCCCCCCAATACCCTATTGACATCCACCCTCTAACAAATATCGATCTCTCCATGACACAGTCACCTCCCGTTTTGTCTACCGGGCCCGAACATTGTTCCGAGTCAAAACAAGCAAAACTGGATCGACTACACGCCATGCAAGAGGCAGTTCGACGGATGGAACAAGAACTACAGTCTGAAGGTGTCATGTAAGCAATTTTTCTATATCAGCAATGTACATTTATCGACTATTCACGGCGAAGATGAGTATCTCGCACTAGTTCCTTGAGCTTATCATTATTCCGAAAATAAATCGTCCCGACATTTGACTCAACTGTACATTACGCACTCAATGTAGTTTCTTGGAATACAATACTGAATGTTATTCAAACTGTCCAGTTCGGAAGACAGTGATGCAAAAGGCTAATGTCTTTCTGACACAGGTCCGTCCTCTACCCTCCATCTGCCCACTTCTCGCATTGCCCCCTCGTCACCCACCTGAAGATGTGGTGTGTCCAACAACGCACCAAGCATTTGCCAAGGGTCCTTGCCTCCACCATATCGTAAAACCTCTACTTTATACTTTTCTCCCAACTCGCGATCCAATGGTTCAGCAGAGAAAACGTTTCGCCAGACATGCGACGCGATCGCACGATCGAATAAATACGAATAGTACGTCGCACCGTACCCATACAAGTGACCAAACTGAGTCTGAAAAGATGTTCCTACTGCATGGGGAATGAGACCACGAGTGTCGTGCAAGTTTGCAAGGGTGGCCGTTGAATCAAACCCTGGTTCGAGAACGGCGGGGGAGTGATAGATCTGATCTAGTATGGAGAGTAAGATGGTACCGTGCGTGTCGATGAAAGTGCACGGGTCTTCGTGATGGTTGCCAGTTTGATTGAGGATCGAGGCACCGTCCACTTCAAACAGGGTGAGGACTTTGGGTGAATTGAGAAAGTATTCCATAAGTATGGACGGCAGCTCCACAAAGTCCGTCGCGCAGCGGGTACCTGCAACATTGTGATACTCTGTTCGACCAATCATCGCTGCGGCCATCGACATCAGTGACATTGGAAATACAGGAATCGGTGACACGGCTTACAATGCATGGCATGGCCCATCTCGTGAAATAGGGTCTGAACTTCGTGCCATTCTAGAAATGTGGGCCCCCGGGCGATTGTGGGGCGAGTGAATTCACACAAGAGGACGACCAAAGGAAGCTGGTACTCTCCATGTATGCCGCGCAAATTGTGCCTCTTAACGCCTTCGAAACTCTGTGAGGGAGCAAGGACTTCCTCAGTCCCTCCGACAGTGAGATCACCATATTCATCGTCATCGTCCGTCCGTCGGGAGCAGCGAACCGTATAATGGGCTGCACCACACGACTTTCCGTTTCGAGCGAAAAGGTCTGCATATATCCATCCAATGACGCCAGCATCCTCGTCAACTACTTCAAGTTTGTGGACATCGGGATGCCAAACCTCCCCGGATTCGACTTCGGTTGGTCTCAACGATATTCCATACAGATGTTTGAAAAGTCGAGACAAGCCCATGAAAACGCATCCAAGGGAAAGAGGGGGTAATGGTACGGGGGGCTCTGGTGGTTCTGGTGGGCAATAAAAAGATCTATCCCAAGCTTGTATAATAGGAAGTGTCCGAGAGTTGAGGTGTGACTGTTTCCGCAATCTGAGCGTATGCAAAGCACTGCGAGCATGGACAGCTGTTCGATCTAGGGACGTATCCAAGAACTGTCGGACGTTCTCTGGAAATGGGCGATCCGCGTCAAGTGAGGCACAAAATACTGGTCAAAGTTTTACGTACCCGGTGTTTTCGCCATCTTGTCGTTAAGTGTCATACTGGCGTAACTATCCCATCCGACGAGTCGAGCGAGCTCAGAGCGCGCGTGTAGAAGGCGTTCTAAGCATTCTATTTGTCGTTGACTGCTAGCGTGTGAGGCCATGTAGAGTTTTTGTCGTGGGGATTCGTTGGGAGCAGATGTCATGATCATATATGCTTGGTGAGAACCAGGATATACAAGAAGACTTTTCTGAGTAGACCACGCTTGGCGGCGAAGCCTTGCACCTAGACCCTCGTCTTTCAGACCGTCCAGTTCTGAAGGTTCGATGACAGCTGACGGACGGGGAGCTGATGCCTGGGTGACGAACTCATGACCAAGGGTGAGTATTTCGGAAGATAGGGAAACGAAACGCTCTCTCTGTTCCGGAGGCAAATTTATGGCAGATTTTTCAAAGTCCCTCCAAAAAATCATGGCTGTCTGAAAAGCCTCCTGACTGAGAGATTGAACGACTTCGGGGTCATTAAGAACAGTGCGCAGAATCTATGACGAGGTTAAGAGGCACTGGTGAGAGAGGATGTCGACCGACCTGATAGAGGCCGACGTGGGTATTGAGCACATTCATGTATTCGCAGAGTTTCTCATAGCTGTCGTTGGCACACTGGACCCATTGAGGGTCAGGATGCGCATTTCGGAGGAGCTCCGCAAGGTCGATAACGCCGCATAGGAGGTCGCTGAGTCTGTCCAGGTTCTTGACCACCTTAAAAAGCTCGCGTCGTGATTGGTTGGCGCGTAGGATGCGTTCCGTCAACAACTGTGCGCGGACGAGGGTAGACTCGGCCAGTGTATGAAAGGCTGCGGGGGTGGTCAATTCAGGATGTTGGAAGATGCCAGAGACGGACAGTGGTCGGGACTGCCTGCCATGCTGGGGCTGATCAAAGAGAGAGACAAGCTCTGCGTCGTCGGACGAGGGGGGAATCGTCGCGCGCGTACATGGTCGGTGAAGAGAAAGAAGGGAGCGACGGGCAGCGTTGCGCAAAGGACCGCCTGCCATCCGCGCAATCATCGCGGTTCGGTGTACTGAGAAGACTCGGCTGACATACAGACGCATTAGGAAAGTCACAGCTAGTTCGATACTTGAAATTGAATAAATGCACGACAATACTTTAATGCGATGAGTAGACTATGCTTAACCAAAAAATGAAGTGAGTGGTATGAAATGCAACCAAATCTCAAATACATGTCGTCCGTCAATCACCACCAGACAACAGCGGATGCGGCGTCTGCCCTGCGAATGAAGGCGGGGGTTCATCCATACATCTATCCACGTGCATATCGTCATCAGCTTCAGAGCCCGGAGGTGACCAGCCGTTACTAGCATTCCCGTGGCCGTTCCCGTTCGTAGTCGCCAGAATTTTGCTACCGAGCATAGATGTTTGAGCGGGTCCAGCAATGGGCTCGACTGCGTAGTACCAAAACTTGCTCTTCTTTTTCCCGTTCACCTGCTCCACGGGAATCTCGTTGGGCTTTATTGCCGCAGCACTTTGGCTCTTGACCTTTTGCTCGCTCTCTACCTCAGAGCCAGCAAAGCCCACAGAACTCGAACTTGTCGTGCTCTCCTCCGTCCGTGCACGCTTCGGCAGGCGGTCTAGTTGCATGTCTTCCGACGCTCCCAATCGACTCGATCGCCTTTCCCCTCGCCACTCTTGCACCGAAATATCAGGTGAGCTGCGTTTACCTCGTGTGACTCTCGTGGATCTTCGTTGGGGAAGTATACCAGTCGCTCGATGTCTACTCCGCGTCTCCGGGCGAGAGTTGACAAAACCATCATGGTCAAAAGCGTCGTCTTCGTCATTCTCATCCTCAAACTTGTATTCATCAGTGTCGTCCTTATGAAGATCAAATCAGCAACGAGGCTCATGTGAACTCATGCCAGATGGCCCACCTCACCGCTCTCAACGTCATTGTACACGTAGTCTGGTCGCCGTGTCTGCCGCCGTGTCCGCGTCTCTCTGATCTCGGCCTGAGCCAGGAGGATCTGCTTTTGTTCAATCTTTCGGCGGACCCTATGCACACGCTACGCGTCAAGTCAGCAACCAGGTCACACGCTCATTCGCTATTGACCTCTTTCTATCTACAGACGAGGAGAAACACTCACAGCCAGTTCAGAATTGATAACATCAACCCGACTTTCGAGCGCTTCGATTAATGCCAAGTGAGCCTGCTCAATCTTACTCTTCCTTCCAGTCTGAGGAGCGGCTGCCTTGAGTGATTCAATAACCGCCAGATATTCCCCACGCGTAGAGGAAATACTCTGAAACGTCGCCGTTACTTTCCAAGGATTAGTTGACACATATATCCGCGGTGAATCTAAGATAGATCAGACGGCAGTTAGCGGGAAGCCATAAAGGACGGCTAATGCCGGATAACAAGCCCAAAAATGCGGCCTCATACCAAATACACGCAAATAGGACGTGGGGCAAGGACGATAGGAAATGAAAGACACGGACCATCCGCAACCCAGTAACGTTTTCTTGAGGAGTCCTGTCCCAGCGGAACGAGCTGCAGCCGTTCTTGACTCTTGGCGTCGGATGCTTCTGGTGGCGCATTTACAGGGTCCCTTTTCTTGTGCTTGTGTTGTGTCACGCCCCACGCGCGATCGATAATGTTCTTCACCTCTGTGGAGTGGGCGAGCTGAACGTCCACGAGCAACCGCAGGATTTTGAGCTGTTTCCGACCCAGTGTTACGCGTTTAGGGGTGTTTGGCATGATTACGAGAACAAACCCACTTTCAGGACCCAGTCAGCGGCAAAGAAACCGCCTTCCAAGTGGGCAAAAGGGTCCACATTTGCTCCGCGCTCGTCATCCCAGAAAACGGTCCTCTCCGAAGCCTTGAAGGTGTCCGAAAGGACACTAGAGAGTGTAGACGACAGCTGATCCACACTAGCAGGGTCCCGAGACATTCTCTATGGTCTGCACACAGCACGGGATCGCACTAACCTCAAATTACGCGTTTGTGGACGCAGGTTTAGTATAAACTGCTGCAGTATCTTGGAGAGTATAGGGTCTGGTCCTGGCATCACGAGGGCGTCTTCGAAACTACCATCGGGTAAAATCGAGAGTTGTGGCAAGGTGGATTTGGTGGACATCAAGTGGCAAGACACTCACTCCATTGGCGTCTCTAACCCCTCCACCCTTGAGCGCAAACTGGTGAACTTGCAAATGAAAGAGTATACATAGAGTGACTCCCATCGGTCTGCGGGATGGCGGGCATCAGACGGAGGGCAGATGTGTCCTTTCTTCTCAGTCTGCTGTGCAGACATGATGCAGTCGAGTGGAAGGTGGGGGAAAAGGGTCAAGAGTGGTCGCGGACTTATGAACCGTGCATCCATTAACTACTTATATCAAAAGCAAGCACAACAAATATTTCACAATACGAGACCCCTGGAGCTTTCCGGATTTCTTACATTTCTTGTGTGCGAATACACGGAGGATATTCCACATAGAAACAGCCACAGCTTGACCCAATGGAGCACCGCAGAAACGAACGGCGGGACGCTCGACGCGATTTGCGCGGGTTTCATCCAGGGCCAACCTGTGGACATGCCGTGAGAGCCTGCACGGACCATGAGTTTCACAATCCGACCTTTGGAATATCATGATGCTCGCTGAGCGCTTCCAGTTTAGCATTAAACTCATTGACACGATCCTTGTGTGTCTTGTGAGCTATCCGACCCACTTTTCCAATGAGCTAAGATACTATCGGTCAGTGAAAACGAAAGCCAAGGCGAAACCTACTCTGCGGCGCTGTACTTCTTCAAATCGCCTCTCAGCATCTGTTTTCCTATCGTTGCCATTGGGAGGAGACGGAGAGGCACGCTTGCTTCCGGACGCGGAACCTGGAGCTGAACCGATGTTATCACTCAACAAAAGTTCCTTTACTTGTTCGCGGTCCCACTCCTTGACGTCGTCCGGTTTGGATTTCGACTTCGATTTCTTCTTCCTGAGGATCTGAGCCATTATCTGTAACGACAGACATAGAGACATACTTCTTTACGATGCCTCCATCCGCAACACCTCCCTTGAACTTGAGCGATCCTCCGGGACGGAAGTCATAGTCGGCCATGAGATGACGGAGTGGAAGAGAAAGGATCAGCTGACGTAACGCAGCCTATTGGATGCTTTGAAACAAATACGACCAAACAAATCATTAGGCGTCACATCAAAGTGAGTTTGCAGCGGACAAGTACTGTCCAAGATTTCTATGAGTTACTAGCATTTTAGCTCTGGGATGGCTATTCTATCGACCCCCTTCCAATATTTCACTTCAATACCCCCAGTCACACGCGCTTTTTCGGTTGCAACCATCGCTGCTACTTCCTTGTACCTCTGGATCTGGTGGACTACAGGAACAGTGGACGTACCATGGTTAACCCTCGTGCCAGGCAAGAGTCTCTTCTATCCGTGGACATTTACTACCTCGGCATTGGTAGAGGTTACCATCATCGAGGCAAGTTCATGCTGATACTTTACATTTCTACGCTCTTACGCTTTGCAGCTACTCGTGACGATGGCTGTCGTACCGGCTTCATTACGTTATTTTGAACGATTATGGGGTACATTGGAGACATTAAAATTCATCGTCGTTTGTGTGACGATTCCAAACATCATCGCGTTTGCCTTTAACTGGATCGAGTTCGCTGTCACCAAGAATGCGGACTTATTCTTGTAAGATACATGATCACCTGGTATTGATCGCGCTCAGCCTCGTCAGGTATGGCATGCAGTATCACGGCCAAATGGCACTCTTCATCAGTGTGTTGGTTGCTTTCACGCAACTGATACCGGAACACCAAGTACAGATCTTTGGTGTTTTCAAAGTGCGCGTCAAGGCAGGTCTCTTCTCACTGTCGTGCGATCTCTTCAACCCAAATTAATCGTCAGGCACTTCCAATGGCGTATCTGACCTTTTCGACTGTCATGACAATCATTGGCTTCCAATGTCCGTATATCATTATCCAGTTTGGCTGGTTCGTCTCGTGGATATATCTGCGCTTCTATAAGCGCAATGCAGATGTTGGAAATGGAACGACTACCTATGGAGATAGGAGCGAAACGTTTGCTCTCACAAGTTGGTTCCCTCCTTTCCTACAGTGAGTTCCGAATTCTCGCCAAGAGTACGTGTTTACATATAGCCCTCAGTCCCGTCTTATCAGCACTCGGAAACACCGTGCACAGAATTGCAACACGTTTTCGTTTGATTCCGACGTCGGTACCCCATGATATCGAGTCTGGATACAGCCAACTTCCTGGTGGTGCTCGGGCAGAGGCCGAGCGGCGACGGTATGTTTTGTCTGTTGGGAAATCCTAAGTGTCTCATCTTGATTCCAGCGCACTCGCTCTCAAGGCCCTTGACCAACGGTTAGCAAACTCGGCTGCAAACTCGTCTGCCCAGAATGGGTCTTCTCAGTCATCAAGCACTTCCCTCGGTACCCCAGCGCCACCTTCAGCTGAACGCAAACCTGGCACAGGTGAGGTGGATAGCGCAGAAGCTGCGAGCAACGAAACCGAATGAAGACTTGAGAGCTTTAAGTTTGTCCGCAAAGGCATTGTGCTGCGAGGGGTTACGTAAGAAGTAGATGACTTTACAAGTGCTGTTTACGGACGTGTCGTTTTAAAACATTCCATGGCTCGCCGACCGTCGACGGTTTCGGTGGCTTCCTTGGCTTCATCCAAGGCACCGTTGGACTCCTTGTGGTCACCAGACACAGCTCCTATTCTTTCTCCTCTTGCAAGCAAATTATCACCCCGGGTGATTTCACAGTCTGGCAGTATCCCTTCCAACAAATCACAGGACGATATCGTAGATGTTGACCCGGATGAGCTCTTTGCAAAATACACCATAACTGAAGTAAAAGCGCGGCAAGCACAACTGAGGTATACTAGGTCTCGTTCATGCTGGACTTGTTGACGGGATCTTTGACAAGGGCTGATGCTGAGGCAAAGCAGGAAGATCTCCGAACCATGGTTG
>JBBPTN010000561.1:0-13398 GCA_038094075.1 Xerocomus spinulosus
GGTACACCAACACTCACCGGGCCCAATCCAATTACCGTCAGAGTATTCCCAGTGCAACTCCCAAACGATGAAGCGAAAGGATTTGTCGCCTCTTTCTGTTGTGAAAAATAATGCAACTGCATCAGCGCTCATATCGAAACGGCGATCCATGATGAGATGTCGGAGGGGGATGATAATTCCACTAGACTGCAGCGCGGCTTAAATACTCGAGTAGTACCACAGGATCTCAGTGAGCTGTCCATGTTTGGGCAACTAGGTACAGTAGCGCTGAACACGGCGATCATTTGAGCCGGTACATCCGGGTGATCATGCATGTTGTCAGTTGTTCGAGGCTGTGAGTCTTGGGAAAACCACACGATATTTATGTCACTAAATCACCGCTCGAGGGTTTGTAGAACATTCAACGCACCGCCCGTGGACAGGAGGAATGGAATCATGGCGAAATGTTGGGAACAGAAACGGATGGAATGACCATTTGTATGCTTGTGACCGGTATGTAATTCGAGTGGCGACCACTGTTGAGTCTACCCAAGCTGTCAAAGCATTAGAATTGTCTGCTCCAAAGTACTCACCGACTAGTACTTTACGTGGACGTGCAGTTGCCAAGCCGATTTTCTCCAGAAACATATGATACCATCATATCACCGCTGGATGTTCTGATCCATACAACGCATCAGCCTCTAGACAGGAAGAATGGAAGTTCAACGCACAGCCCAGAGAAGACAGGAGGAATGGGGGCGTAGCTCAGGCCGACACAGGGTGTATTCTAGGCTGATGGTATGCTTCGTGATTGGCTTGTGATCCGAGCTAGTAGTGATCGTGGGGTCTGCGATGATCTATCCAAGCGTCCAAACCCTCCATGCCGTTTGAACAGTGAATCACATACTTTCAAAGAAACAAAACTACACTCCTACCATGCTACCCGCGTTGGACTCGTCGAGTCGTGGTGTAATCACGCTGCCATATCGCCACCGTTGATGGGACAAAAGGAGTTTGCACCCAGTCCAACGAGTTGGTTCCATCCCAGATCGCCGTATGATCATTCACAAGTGATGCAGTGATGTTCAGGAAGTTCTGCTGGGCTCGTTGAAGTTGTATACGACACGTACAAATTGGACCAGCATTCACTGAAAGTCTTGAAGAAGTCGGTTGACAGCCATGCCTGGGAAAATAGTTCCGCTCTTTCTCAGGTTCACCACCGCCGTGACAACATGGCCTTGAAGTACGGGTACCACGAAGTCGCCCAAGGGTACTCTCGAAAGAGAACAGCGTATGCGCGGTCCTTGCAATGTATGCTAATGGAAGCAAGCAGGTTTGGTACATGACTTGGCCCAAGGTATCGCGATCGGGTTCGTGCGCATTTACAATGGGAGCCTAGTAGGAGAAAGAGTCCATGCGAAAACGCTACCAAGCATGCATCCCGAGCTTGGATGTGAGTGATCTAAATCTTTTCTTGCAAAGTTATTTCTGCCAACATCCCAATTACTGCCAACGCACCGCATACTGACTTCGACAGTGCGACGCAGTAATGTCGCTGTGGGCTACTAACTCTTGGATCGTCGCCGTGCGCAGCGACCACAAGCACTGATCTTTTGACTACCACCCACGTACCATTGCCGCTGTCGCGGACCAATCAAGTTTTCAAATGCAGATGACGCACTCCCGCGCTACAACTAACCGTGAGCAGTTTCCGATGACGACGTTGTGCATGTCTTACTCTCGTTTTTCACGTACGCTGATCAAAGACTCCGAGGCGACCCTCGATACTCACAGTTCTTTGTGGATCGTGTCCCTCAGGCCTGCCTCGACGCTCTCTTCCCTTCTCTCGACCATCTCAACGACGAGCACTACCCACCCTTGAATACGAAGTCGATGACTATCACTGGGCGGGCTCGGAAATAACCGAGCAAATGTTTAGACGTGTTACCACTTCGTCCTATAAAAGTAGGTGAGTGTGTGGTTGCGTACTCGATGCGATAATCTAGGATGGTCCGACAAGATATCTTGATTCTCTGGGAAGGGCAACTTGGGACGCCGCTGCCGCCGTTGTTCCTGTGCTATTTTTCGTACCCGACGCTCACCACCGTGCTACCCTCGACACAACCAGCGTTCACCACATGCCCGCTGCCACTACGACAGCGCCACCCGGGAGACAATGGTAACAGTGGTCCTACCACTCCTGAAATAATAAATGTGACACCACTACCATCGCGCTCTGCCTCCAAAACGTGGAGGAGGTTGAAGATGTCAGCTATTACTTATGACGCCGACGATGGGGACGCACGGGCGCACCCGCTACAACTATGACGAGGGCGCGCAATGACCTGCGAGGGTGGCAACAACGGCGACGGCAGAGGGGTACAACGGCTCCTCCACCACAAAAACAATGATGGAAATTCATGGCGATGACGCCAATCAGGGGAGCAACGTCCCACAAAACCGTGACAGTGGCGTTGCAAAAGGCACATTGGCCCTCTGTGACGATGACGAAGAGTGTGCGGGTGGCGCAACGGAGGTTGAAAGAGCACCAATGGCCGTGTCAGATAGCAACAGTGTGCAAAGTAGATTGACATTGAAAATGAGAAAGACATGCGATACAACCACTAGAATATGTTGAACGGCTTTGCCATATTGTTGACGTCCTCGGCGACCCGAACCATCTTCTCATACCCCTTGTCTGACAATACGTTCGTACCCCAATGCGCTACGAGTGACTCCTTGCAGATCATGTTTGGCTCAAGCATGTTCTTCTCAGCATCATAACAGTAGAATGCGAGCTGTGTCCCCAGTGCACTGATGCCATGTAACCTGGGGATCTGAAGGTCATCTATGAGTTCTCGAGCACGTTCCCGCATCTGTAAATCTGCATCTGCATATTCTTTAAGTGTACCGAAACTAGGCTGTGGTTTCCATTGGAGGTAGAGTGCAGGGGTTCTGGTGTCAAGCCACATGGTGAAGTTGGATGGGTCACCTCTCCGAAGTGGTGGGAATTGTTCACATGAGAGGTTAGGGAACAAGATCTTTCTCAAGATTGTGTTGTAAGGAGTTTGGGCAAAATCCCGAGGGAGAGAGGTAAACTGACCCAGAAGGTATGAAGGCCAAGGCATGTTTGATGATGGATTGGTTCAGAGGAGACGGAGACAGCCACGATAGGCTTAGTCATATGATGTCATTGCTCCAGTTCCGCTCACCATCCAATTTACCGGGTTGCCATCTAGATTCAAGTGCTCTGTCGATACTCACTTTTGGTGAGCAACAGAAGGAAAGAATAAATCACAGACTAGATCCAAATAAGCCGACCGATGCCGATTTCTATGTTGATCAATATCGGGACCACAACAAGCGGTCCGAAATGTGTATGATCGAGCTCTACATATGGTCCTGGTCACGGTGCTCACTGGCATGACTTGTTGGGCGAGGTCTGTTCTCTCTCATCTCGCTTCCCTACTTGCACTATTTTCCTTGCAGTTCATTGCGGGTGATCCGGTGAGCTGATTCTCTGAATTTCTATTTCTCCATGTTTTTTTAATCGTAACCTGACCTTGTGCACTACCTAGTTCAATAGATCAAGCAAGTCCGGAATATTGGATCAGCGCAAGACCACCACTTTGGGCAAGGCGAGCGATGTCACCACTACATCGTGCGCTTCCGAGAGCCCTCATGTTACACGTATCTCGACCACAGCTGTCATATTTCGAAAGTGGGCTGCAATGGACTGCAAGGCGGATGACAAAAAGATTCCAGTGAGTATCGTTTGAATCCGTTTACTGTCAACATCACTCGCCGACTTTACAGACGTCCATTGAAGACCGTCTCAGTGTAACGCAATGATTAAGAAAGTAATACGATTGACAGGACTAGAATTTGTTGAATGACCTTTCCATATTGTTGACGTCCTCAGCGATCTGAACCATCTTCTCGTACCCCTCATCCGACAACACATCCACACCCCAATGTGCTGCGAGTGCGTTACTGTGGATCATGTTTGGCTCAAACGTATTTTTCTCAGCATCAAAACAGTAAAACGCGAGGTGAGTCCCCAGTGCGCTGATGCCATGCAATCTAGGGATCTGGAGCCGTGATATGAGATCTTGAGAACATTCTCGCATCTGTGAATCTGCCTGCACATATGTTTGGATCGAAGTGTGTCTGGGCAGTGGTTTGTATTGGAGGTAGAGTGCAGGGGTTCCAGTGGGAAGATGAACGATGAAGTTGCATGGGCCACCCTTCCGACGTGATGGCAATGGTGCGCATGCAAGGTTTGGGAACAAGGTATGGAGGACCATGCTGTAGGAGCCATGGGGATACGAGTTACGGAGAGAGGAAAACACGGATGGAACGTGTGAAGGCCAAGGCATTCTGATCTTGTGTCACGGGTGCTGAGCTCTTTCCCCGCCGAACAAGAAAACCAGGAAATGTAGATGCGGTTGGAATAAGAGACGTATAGGGGACAGCAATAATCATATGATGTCATCGCTCCAGCACGCCCCATTCGCTTACCATCCAGTTTGCCGGACTGACTACAAGGGCGGAAACATGCACACCCCGCTTGACACAAACCTACAGAAGAAGTGGCAATGTTGCACATTTAACTCACCAGTTAAAAGTCCACACACGTAAATACACAAGTAAAGTAGTGCACCTGCATGTACTGTCCACCGTGAGGCTCCGCCTCGAGGACAATAAACGAGGAGTACAAAAAAAAAACTCACCAGTTGCAGAAGGTGGAGATATTCATGTCGTGGTCACAATGATGAGTGGTCGGGCAACCCGGGTATGTGCAAGGTTGGTATGCGGTGTGTTGGCAATAAATAGGGATGTTGGCAGAAACGACTTGGCAAGAGAAGATTTAGTTTACTCACATCCAAGCTCGAGATGTATGCTTGGTAGCGTTTGTTTTTCTCATACTAGAGGTTCACGCTGGATATGCATGCAAACCTACCTCGGGCCAAAGAGTCGTGTACCAAACCTGCTCGCTTCCATTGGCGTACATCGCAAGAACCGCGCATATGCTGTTCTCTTTCGAGAGTACCCTTGGGCAACTTCGTGGTACCCGTACTCCAAGGCACTGTTGTCACAGCGGTGGTGGTGAACCTGAGAGAGAGCGGAACTATTTTCCCAGGCATGCCTGCCGCCAACCGACTTCTTCAAGACTTTCAATGAAAGCTAGTCCAACTGAAATAGACGCGATCTATCACATGTGCACCGTACGGCAATCTGGGACAGAGCCGACACTAAATGGTCCAGGGTGTGTCCAGCAAGAATTGAACAAGACGGACGAAGGCAGAGGAGACAGGGAAGCGGATGAAAATCCTCAATTTCAACGCGCAGGCGTGGTCAGGAAGGTGCGTCGGGTACATCCAGATTCTACTCCGAGTTGATTTGGGTCTAAAACATCAAAATTGGCGCTGTAGCTGACGGGTGCAAACTCCTCTTTGTCCCATCAACGACGGTGATATGGCAGTGTGACCATATCACGACCCGACGAGTCCAACGCGGGCAGCATGGTAAGAGCATAGTTTTTCTTTCTTTAAAAGTACGTGATTGACTGTTCAAATGGTACAGAGGGTTTGGACACTACTACTAGCTCGGATCACAAGCCAATCGCGAAGCATACCATCAGCCTGGAATACATCCTGTGTCTGGCCTAAGCTACCCCTCCATTCCTCCTGTCTACTCTGGGCTATGCGTTGAACTTCCATTCTTCCTGTCTAGAGGCTGATGCGTTGTATGGATCAGAACATCCAGCGGTGATATGATGGTATCATATGTTTCTGGAGAAAATCGGTTTGGCAACTGCACGTCCACATAAAGTGCTAGTCGGGAGAATCGGGTGAGTACTTTGGAGCAGACAATTATAATGCTTTGACAGCTTGGGTAGACTCAACAGTGGTCACCACTCGAATTACATACCGGTCACAAGCATACCAATGGTCATTCCATCCGTTTCTGTTCCCAACATTTCGCCATGATTCCATTTCTCCTGTCCACGGGCGGTGCGTTGAATGTTCCACAAACCCTCGAGCGGTGATTTAGTGACATAACTATCATATGGTTCTCCCAAGACTCACAGCCTCGAACGACTGACAACGTGCATGATCACCCCGGATGTACCGGCTCAAATGATCGCCGTGTTCAGCGCTACTGTACCTAGTTGCCCAAACATGGACAGCCTACTGAGATTCTGTGGTATTTAAACCACACTGCAGTCCAGCGGAATTATCATCCCCCTCTGATATCTCATCATGGACCGTTTCGATCTGACCGCTAATGCAGTTGCGTTGTTTTTCAAGACAGTCACAGGCGAGAAGTCCTTTCGCTTTATCGTTTGGGAGTTGCACTGGGAATACTCGGACGGTGGATACATTGGGCCCGGTGAGTGTTGGTTGTACCGTCTGTAGACAGCAAGCAGCTGACGAGTGCGACTCGTTAAAGACCCCATGGGCATTCTTTATTACAAGAACGGTTACTTCAACGGCCCGAATGCCATACTGGACCCGTCCGGAAACACCAACTCCAATTACCTGACCGAGCAGTTTCGGGAGGGCGGCAAACGCAAGATTCGTGTCAAGTTTTATGACCCCAAGTCACCGGCCGTTCAGTTCGCCGAGGTTGGTGTTCGACACTCTCGTTCGCCCGCATGGCCTGATTAATATCCACGACTACGTAGTTCATTGCCGATGATCCGGTAAGCGCAATCTTTGCGTCGTTTTTCATCACAGCCTACAATTGCACGTCATAGCACAACATAGCGGGTGATAATGCAGTATTGGGCGAACTGCAGCCGGCAAAGTGGCGCAAGGTGCTATACACTCAGTACCCTGCGTTTGCTATAAAGCAAACGGATACTGCGGCAACTGTCGTTCGCGTTCCCCAGTATAAAGAGGCCAGTGTGCGTTTGAAAGAACTCAAGAACGAGGCTTTCAGTGAGTGTGCTTCAAATTCGCCGAGTGCCACGATCAGGCCTTACGCACGCACGACAGACGTCGAGGGAAATCTCTTTGTCAAGGACCACGCTGATGTGCAATACGTGCTGTGGTCCAAGGATCGCTGTGTCTTTCTCGATGGGAACCCTTTTATTGCAGCGACAGATTTCACCGCATTCGTACGTTGTTGAGCCTGTTCATGATCGCCATCTGCTGACGTTTTCGCCTAGTTCTTTCGTAAGCGCCACGCTAGTTTATTTTGACTGACAAACTCAATCTCGCGTGTCGTTCTAGCTGCGAACGAGGCTGATACCATTGGATCAAGGGATGGCTTGGTTGGGTATGATGTCACTTGGCAGAACCTGCAGTGATGGATGGGCACCACGAATGGGGTGAGTTCCATCGTATATAGGTCTGAAACGTCTAGCCTGCTCGAGTTTATGTTTGTTATCTCGTATGAATGTTATAGGAGTGTGTTTGACTCGCACGGAAATGACAGTGGCATCGTCCTCGACTGAATCCAGAATAACTTACTACATGATCAGACGCTGCGTTTACTCTACTCCGAAGCCATCGACGGGGAGGAGTATCATGATTCTGATCGTTGAACACTGTGATGTTGTGCCAGCATGTGCCAACATGTCCGGAGACCTTGACGCGTTCGAGAACTCCGTGTTCCAAGCCAGTTCGAAATCTGTAGAATGGAAGTAGTCTCGCGATCACTTTGTCTTCAACAAAGAATTCATGTCAGACAACATATTCCAACACAAGGCTTTACAAGGCTTAGATCGGACGTTCCAAACACACTAAAATAGATCATCGTAATTGTACCTCTTCTTTTGCACTGGCGGCAGATTCCTCCAGGTGACCTTGTTCGCGATCAGGTCATCCTTTGACCCAATGGTATGTTGAGGGTACACAGCTATAGAAGGCTGAATGTTTGAGCTGAATGGGTCCATAGGACGCTTACTAATGAACTATGCAGGAATGTGAGCGGATGGCGATTACAAACAGGTTCAATGGCTCACCACCGCAGTGAAATCCTTTGCTATGGTGGGATCTTCATTGTAGAAGAACGCAGCCATATTTGCACCATAACACGTATTGAGCATCACTGGAGTCCTTGATGACGAGAGTCCCACTGACATCTATGATGCGTAAGCGATGATTATACTCCACCAGTTTGGACGGAACTCACTGAAGGCGTCACCCTGAATATCTGGCAACTGAACAGTGGCTTCCCTGCCGTTACTGGTCACGACAGCTGTCGCAGTACCGCCATTCTTCTGTACATTCGCAGAATATGCATCGTACGCGACCTTGCGCCAGCGAGCTGTCAGAAAAGTGTTTAATGTTCCACGTTCACCGGCTCTGTTGAGCTAAGTGATGTGTTATAGAGCTTTGGTTGGAGCGAGACTAGACTCACCGGATCCATTGCGGTGAACTGCAGAGGTGTAGCATCAGAGAGTGGAGTTGAGTACTTTGAGTAAGCGAGTGGAAGACAACGGACCATGGCAAACTGGACGTCTGGCGACTTTGGATCGTAGAACTTGATGCGTACTTTGCGCTTATTCTCCTCCTAGTATTGTTCAACGTAGAACTTGGAGTCTGTGTTTCCAGCTGGATCCAGTATGGGGTTCTCGCCGTCAAAGTAACCTTTGTTGTAGTGAATAATTCCAGTAAGGTCTTCACACGTCGTCCTGCATCAGTTACTCGATGTGTATTAAACGAGTTAACACCTACTTCCAGGATAAATGCTGTCACTGTCCGAGTGTTCCCAGCCTAAATTCCTAGATATGAGGCGGAGGGACTTGAGACCCGTGGCGGTCTTGAAGAAAAAGGCATGCGCAACAGTGGTCTTGTCGAAATTGGCCATGATGGGCTGTCCGATGTGGATGAGGGAGATGCTGGACAAAATCAGCGTCGGTTAAATACTACGTGGGCGAGGACCCTAGACCCTCTCTGTTCCCGCAATGTCGTAGTACGCTTTCATTCATCCTGTCTGCTCTGGGCAGTGGGTTGAATCTCCATTTTTTCCTGCCGCGTTGAATGCTGTCAGATACGTCGGTGGCGATGGAGTCAAGGTGGCATTGTGTGGATCTGTCAAGACCAATGACAACTCACCCATGATCGCTATCGTCCCCCGGATTGTGTGAGGTGCACAGCTGCATTGCCTATCTCCTCGCCAGGCATTCAGGGATGTGTCGCTCCAAGTCGCCAGAATACGGGAGATATGTATACCCATAGCCCAAGTTAGACTCACATAAAGATGCATCAATGCATGATAGCATTTTAGTAGCAGTGGAGCCAAAGTACGAGGCGCGCGTGAGAAGCGCCGGAGTGGGGTTTTGGTTCTTCTTTTCTCTTCGCCTAGTACTCCGCCCGCAGCGTCGTGTAGCATTTCGCTCCATGCTCTCAATATTTTTCTACCCACCCACCACACCCTCTCATAGACTATGGACTCCAGTCCTGCGTCCGTAGTCTGATTCTGTCTCACCTGATCACATGTTTGAAGCTTGGCTGGTTGGTGGCCCAGCCCACCCTGCTCGCTTCAATGTTCCTGCTTGATGCAGGACACGTTGCTCGATATCGATTCCACCTGGACTCTTTCTTGGCCTCGAAAGAATGCCAATGGCAGTATCATACAGCAGTCAACACAATACTTGAAAGTGAAATACGATCAACAGTCGACACTAGGATTATTGAACGGCTTTGCCATATCGTTGACGTCCTCAGCGACACGAATCATCTTCTCGTACCCCTCGTCCGACAATACATCCACACCCCAATGTGCTGGCAGTGCACCTCTGTGCACCATGTTTGGCTCAAAGCTGTTCTTCTCTGCATCGTAACAGTAAAATGCGAGGCGTGTCCCCAGTGCGCTGATGCCATGCAATCTAGGCACCTCGAGTTTGTCAATGAGTTCTCGAGCATGGTCCCGCATCTGTGAGTCTGCCTGCACATATGTTTTGATCGAGGCATTGTCGCGCAGTATTTTGTGTTGGAGGTAGAGAGCAGGGGTTCCAGAATGAAGCTGGACGATGTAGTTGAATGGGCCACCCTCCCGACGTGGTGGTAATGGTACACATGGAAGATTGGGGAACAAAACATTGAGGACTGTGCTGTATGAGCCATGGGGATACGAGTTACGGAGAGAGGAAAATATGGTTGGAATGTATGGAGGCCAAGCCATTCTGATCTTGTGGTTCTGTTAGTACGGATGGACTTGGACCGAGCTGCTTGCTCGCAAAAAGGAACACGAACCAAGGAATGTGAATGCGGTGGTAAAGTTGATAAGACAGATAGGAGACAGTAGTAATAGCCAATCCCCTATAATCATCTCCACTCCAATCCGAACCACACCCACACGTCTGGTACGCATCAAGGAGCCTATTTTGATATTTACATGCACAAATTTTCAGAGACAAAGGGTCTGTCTTCAACTCAAGACGACCTATCTTGCTGGACACAGACCAATATTGATGAAAGGGCCGCCTATACCAGACACCTCACAACGTTCCCCACGGATCCGTCCAGTTCACGTCCCAGCCCAGGCCGTCCGTTGAACCCAGAGTCTTGTTCTCATCCGTGCCTAAAGGAGTCTGTGTAAACGACTTTTTTCGAGTAGAGTGAACGAGCACTCACGAATAAACTGAACCACGAGACTTTAAATGAACCAGACAACCACGACAAGGGTTAGACACTCACAAACGCAGTGTAATCTCTTGCATCGGGACTGTCAACAAAGACGGCACTTTCTTTGTACCACCTCACATATTTCCCATATACCGGTGGAGAGCCCTTGAAGTAGAGACGTCCTTGAACGTCTACAGAGTCGATGAGTTGCGATGATAGTACAGACCCGGTTTACGCTCACTGAATTCTTCGCCATAAATCCTTTCATCTGTCTTGCAATGCATTCTAGCCCACTTTCTATAGAGGACGGCGGTGATCAAGATTTCTGTCGCATCAGCGTATTTGGAACCAGTTGAGACACCAGAGTAGTGCGCTACCCTGCCCCAAGCGGCCGTCTTGCGTTGATCCGATATTCCAGACTCGCCTGCTCTATCGAACTAGGCAGCATACAACGTCAGGGTATGATGAAAAAAAAAAAAAAATGGAGATAGAGAATCAGCTCACCGGATCGTTTGCAACGAACTACGAGCATGATACATCAGAGAGCGCAAGCAGGAAAGCGAGATGAAAGAAAACAGACCTCGCCCAACAAGTCATGGTAAGCACCAGGTGCGTAGAACTTGATACGCATCGTCAGTTTGTTGTTCTCGCGATATTGCTCAACACAGAAATCGGCATTGGTCGGCTTATTCGGATCCAGTCTGGGATTTGGGCCATCGAAGAAACCGGCCCTGTAAGAAAACGTGCCTTGGGTACCTTTACATTGCACATGTTAACCGATTGACGTCTGTTGGAACGTCAAAGACCCACCGGCTCCGACATAGCCGCCATCTGAGAATTCCCAACCCTGTTGGACAACCACAAAATGAAGGAACGGTGTGCCCGAGTTGTCCTTTAAGAATGCAACCGCAGGAGTATGATGTGGATAAGGTAGATTCTCGAACTTCCAGTCACCCGCTAGTAGTTGACGCAACAGCCCAGACGACTCGGCCTTTTTTCTCTATACATGGCATAAGTTCAGGTCATCATGGAAGAGGACGAAGATTGAACACACCGGATCAGGGGCTAGGTACTGTAGCCATCACATATCAGAGAATGCTGGTGAACAGACGAGGAGGAGAACCAACCTCGCCCAAGAATTCATCTTCTGAGTCGGGAGCGTAGAACCTGATGAGTACAAAAGGTTCCCCGTTTTCGAGTACTTGATCGACGAAGAACTTAGCCTCGGTTGGCTGGTCTCTCGGAAGGCTAGCCTCTCCATCAAAGAAACCGTCATTGTAAAAGAGGTTTCCAAAGACGCCTTAATGTTTGGTGAACAATAGCCAAATGATAGTCATCGAATGAGTTGGAACTCACTAGTCTCCCTGTCAGGGGTATCGTACGAGAAGTTCCAACTCAGATCGGTAACAAAGCGCAAGGTTTCTGGTGCATCCAGATCGATTCTAAAATAAGCAGTCGCCCATGTTTTGCGACCCTCATATTTTCTGTTCAGCCTGTCACTCCATGACTCTCCGGACTGAAATTCCCATGCGCCCTCTAGGCCACGTACATGCCTTAAGCCAGAGGCACCACCTGCATTCCTCTGAAGACAATATTATTTTGGTTTGCGATGAAATCTAGTTCGAGCTCACCAGATCACGGGCCAAGAACTGCAAGCATCAAATATCAGTAAATACCAATGCCAGACAACTTGAAGGAAGAGAGCCAACCTCGCCAATCAACTCATTGCTCGAGTCCGGCGCGTAGAAGCTGATGAGTACATAAAGCACACCATTCTCAGTTTCTTGGTCGACGTAGAAACCAGCCTTGGTCGGTCGATCCTTTGGCAGTTTCTCGCCATCGAAGAAACCATCGTTGTAAAAGAGGGTCCCCTCGACATCTTGACACGATATACGTCAACACCTGATACCACCAAAGGGAGTAAAGACTAACGAGATTCTTGGTGGTCACTACCATATGAGAATGTCCACTGCAGATCGCTGACGTCGAAGTGCAAGGATGGAGAACCCGGGATGCTGTCGTTCCAGAAGAAAGCTTTCCCTTGTGTTCTACGCCCCTGGTACTTCTCGTTCAGCTTGTCGTATAATGACATGTTGCTCGATAGTCAAAGGTAGGAAACGGTGTTCGGGCGAGGATCGCTTCCGGTATACGGTGTAGGTTTTATATGGCTCCGGAACCGACCAGCTTCCATAATACGGCTCGCGATCTGAAGCCTCGAGGCTGCCAGAAGGGGGCTAGCGGGATGGTGAATACGTTTCAGGTTTCCAATTCTTCAATAGCTCAGTATAAACGTACATACTCGTTCTCATGCTTGTTCAGCGGTCACGTTCAAGAATAAAACTCTTGTTGAGACCCGAACATACTGCAGGTCTAAGTCTTATAAGTTATAGTTGTCTTTTTAGCAGACGTACCTCGTGCCAATGCGGTAACCTTTCACAGGTGCGTTGTCGCCACCAACCTGGCACAGTATGTTTTGTCGAACTATCTGACACAACCCATTAGTATCCGGTCATTGACCGATACCATCAAAAGTTGCTGTGTACTGTTCAAAGTGAGCCTGGACAGAATTTCCCACCTGCCTTGAACCTGCACTACAGTTGATATGCTCATAACGCATAGAGTCGGGACCCGCCCGATCCCAATGCATTACTGCGGATATGCAAGACAACTATATGTGACAAATTGTGACACCACAGTCACAAGCCGACAATGCTAAGTGTTACGCTGGACAAAACCATCCAATGTCATCTGTTTTGCAGTGACGGACTCCTGTCGACGCAACTGTGCACGGAAACAACGCAAATCCTTCACAAGCTCAAGACTTCTAGCCTCCCCG
>JBBPTN010000562.1:0-13390 GCA_038094075.1 Xerocomus spinulosus
TTCCTCTCTCTGAGGATCCCTCGCAGTATCATCCAGTGATGCGAGTTCTTGACCTTGCTCACGGTTTCCCCTTGCGTAAGTGTCAAAGCGGATCATGCCACAAGATTGCAAAGACATACGCAGTACCTTCATTCTCACGATCGCTGTGACACTATCATGTTCGAGTATACTGGGAAGAGAGGCGGTGCTCACCAAATGCCTGTCGTGAGCAAAAGCCGAAAATGAGCCTTTTCATCCTCAAAGTACCCGATAACCGCATCGATATCGTCTTCTTGGACCTCACACTGAGAGGATCCGTTCAGCTTCTTCTCCATCCATTGCAGTGCACCCAAACACGCTTCAGGTTCAGATTCGGACAACCAATCAACCTCGCGCGTATAGCGATGATCTCGTCGTCGGGTATCAAGGAATCGAAGGAGGGCACGAGAAGCGGCAGTAATTGCTTGCAAGTTCAACTCGAATGGTATGAGGGGTCGTCCTTGCACTTTCCTAACATGTCTGGTAGTCGAATATTGTGTTATGGCTGTTTGAATGCGCTCCGTTGCGAGCACGATGGAGTGCAGGACGTCCTTGGCAGATTCCATAAGTTCCCTCGATCGATCATGCAATGGTTTTAAGCTACGGTTTTTAAACTCCGAACAATGCTGTGCAAGATTGCTGTGGAGGCAGTGCAATGCGCGCGACGTTCTAACATACAGTAGGTCACCGGTCACCGGTCACCTCTCGTATATACTTTTATTGACATGTATCGAGTGGAAACAAGTCAAGTACAAGGCACAGATGCAGCCATACGATAACGTTTTGAACATGACCCTGGGGTCGGGCTGCCCTTGGGGCCTTGGGTTTTGCGTCGGTTGGCATACTTTTTGATGTACCCGTCATGTCGTGCACAAAGTTCTGGCACCGGCCAGTTCTGATTTGTGTCTGGATTCCGGTGCTGAAAGATGATGAAGCGATAGGGAGAGCTTCGTCCGTTCTATCGTCAACAGGCCAGACCACCTTGTCCAAAGCCTTTGCCTTGCAAGTCGCTGAAAACCGAGGGAATTTTACAATACGTATACTTTCCTGATTTTCGTGCTGTATCGTCGACGTGAATCAAGGTATAATTCACAGCATATGCGAACATTGTACCGCTCGATTGCGCGCAAGACCCAGCGTCAGACCTCAGTACTTCTTGTCAATCTCAATTTCAATATCGTGTTCCACAGAAAATGGCCAGAGAGTAGCACACTGTCGATTCACACATAACCAGCAACATGTAAGAAGAAATAGTCCTAGGATGGTAAGCTAGGCATGGGTGGGGTCCTTCTAACAATGTACGACACACGACGTTTCCAATGGCGAGTCGTGCGAGTGACCCGCTCGTATAGGTCCTCATCCATAGGCACTACACGCGAGCGTAACTTGCTTCGACCGAGTCCACGTCGGAGAGTGTCAAATTGGGCAACTACCTCGTCCATTTTCGGGCGCTTTTCTGGATCTGCTTGGATCATCGTGGAGACCAACGGTTTCATGAACTCAAATCCGTGCTTGGTCTGGAGATTTTGAGTCAGCAACCAGCGAGATAGAATTCACATCGAATGGCGGACCATAATAAAGTCCATTCTAATGGCATTGCCAATGTAAAAGACATCAGTAGCAAACGGGTCGCAGGGTTCGTTCGAGTTTTGAAACTCGGGAACCGCCTTGTCACCGCCCCAAATGGGTACCTCCCTAGGATTAGGATCCAAAGGGTCGTAGCGCCGCGAAATGCCAAAATCGATAAAGTAGTACTTTGGGGGCCGTTGGGTACGTGTAAAGTGTTTGGCTCTACCAGAGTAGTAGTCCTTGTTCAGCTTCATGGCTACTGGATGAAACGACGCTGGGTAGAGGTTGGTAGGATCGAGCATGATATTCTTCGTCATGCAATCCCTGGAAGGATATCAGCATGATATGCGACACAGGATAGCTACGCACCGATGAGCGACACGATGCTTGTGCATGAACTGGAGCCCCTGCAAGCACTTCTAAGCATACTCGTCTGCAGTCATGGAGTCGCCTTACCTCGAACATTTGACGGAAGCATTCCACCGCTTCCCCGATGGTATCAAATTTGGGTTCGTCAAAAGGTCGAAGAAGAGGCATGACAATTATCGTGTCGTCCCCGGCATCCATTGTGAAAACCTCGTAGATAGGAACGCAGTGATTCTCCGGGTCCGAGGCAAGAGGTTCTGAAGAGAGATACAAGCCGATATCAGCTTCATATGGGTGCCTTGCTCGATTGATACGCTTCAACGAGACTGCTTTCCCATCCGAGGTTCGGGTCGCATCCATAATGACACCATACTAATATATGTACCGTACAATTAAGCTTTTCAATTCTAAAGAGGAAAATGAGACTTACCTCTATTCTCTCAGAGTCTTCAGAATCTTCTGGTTTAATGTTTGACGTTTTCCAAGACGGAACCCAGTCGGGGGAATAGCGGGGTCGTAACCTATATCCACGTTCGCCCAGTTTCGTGTAGCGATCACGCCACCATTCCTCCCTAGAGTCCAGTGTCTCTGGTGGGATGGGTTCGCTCGTTCCGAAAACTTCAACCATCTGCTGAGTGATCTGAGCGTGTATCTCTGCCCATTGTGACATGGTTGGGAGCACAGAAGTGTGCAAAAACTGACAGAAGTCATACTAAAACACACAAACATGGACCCGCAATGTTCCACGTTTGCGCTGCATAAATGACAACCAGAAGAATATCGTAGATAGCCTCAGGGAGGTATCTTGAGCATCGTATACGACCCGTGTTTCGTGGACTGCGTCATTATGTTTGCATGGCATTGATCTGTCCGATGGCATAGGCTTTAGTCGTTCTTGAAATGTAACTTAGTGGATATGTGACGTAATCCTACCCGATTTTTGCATTACATCACCGACCCATAATTTGCAGCGTGCGTATTAGATCTCGTCCTATGCGATATAGTACATCAAACGTGCGTGCACTGAAAAGAGCGTAGCGGGGGCATCATCAATGCCTGCCACGGAAACTCTCAGACCTTGGTCCCGATCAGGCAAGGTTCTAATTCCACCCGAGGCCGCTTGCTCATCTCCATAGGATAGGCGACCTCATCCATATCCAACGTCGTGCTCTCGCCGACCGTGCTCGACTGCAGCGGATCGAGCCGCACATGTTTCCTGCGCACCGGAAGCGCGCCAAAGGTGATGACGGTCCCGAGCGAGGTAGGGACGACAGTCGACGACTCGTCGCTGCCGAGCCGAAAGAGGAACGCGACAACGACGCTCAGGTTTGCCACGATCAAGCTGACGGATGCCTGCGAGACGCGTCCGTAATCTTGCCAGAATAAGAAGGGAGGGGCGTACCTCGAAAAAGGCCGCCATGGCTTCCTTGAGTCCACCGTCCATGAGGACGTAATACGAATGTACCAAGCTGACGATAGTGGTGATCGCCGAGGCCGAAAAGACAGAGATGATGCGGATCTTTTGAGCCCGGCTGAGCCGGACTTTGTAGACCAGTCGAAAGGGAACGAGGATCAAGGTCGCGTCGGCAAGCACGTCGGCTGCAAAGTCGGAATTAGACATTTATCGCGTTGGAGCCCTACGCCGCGGCTTACTGGTTATTTGAGCGATAGCCACGTGTGGGCCGAGATCGCACTGAGGTCGTGGCTTTGATTTCCAGCCGGGTTCGGTTTCACACGTCCAGAAGACTTGCGCAAAAAGGATCGCCCACACCACGAGAAACGCGACGAAAATGAAGAACAGTATCCTTCGTGGAGGGCCAGAGACGGTGAGCCGCACAACCGTGAACAGAATGGAAATTCTGGACGACCTAAATCCAACATGAGATGGTGCAAGAGTAAAGAGCAAGATCGTACCAAACGGTGGCATAGAAGAATTGTGAGACCCTGTAAATACGTGTCAGTCGCGGCACCATCTCGAGTGCCGTTGCGGTAGAGCAAAACACACATGTAATACAACGCGACGTTGACGGTTTGAGACAAATCCGCTACATACTCCCGGTGAGCGGCGTTCGAAATTCGGGTAGACAAAGACTGCAATTACCATAGTCTTGGAGGTAGAGCCAGTTTGCCACCGTCAGGATGATATTAAACAGCATGGCCAACGCTACCCAAGCATCATCTAGCCAGAGACGGCCCTGACGAGTACGTTCGAACAAACGAAACGAAGTGACTATCGTCGCAACAACGAGCAGGATAGTGTTGGCAACTGTAAATGCGTTAGTAGTGGCCCGAAATAACAAAGAGATCGCTACCTTCGGATTGTGTGATGGTTGGTCCACTGGGAGCAGACATATGGACTCACCGAGCAACAAAGGAGGGGGGTATAAGCGTTGCCCGCACATCTCCACACTTTTAAAACCTTTGAACAATCCCCCCGGTCGCATTAGACCAATTGATATGCTTCAGAACAGCCTTTCCCATGTATCAGGTGAATTGCACCCCGCCGAGACGGTCCAATCACACCATTGCTTCCCAGGCTATGTTCATCGAGGCATGCACATGGCGGAGTGAGTACCTGTATATGGATCCATTAGCATTTTCACAAAACTGTCATCACCATATACGGAAACAGACTCGGGCACTCACAACTTGCGATATTTAAATTTGAACCCTTTTTTTTTATTGAAGAAAGACTTTATTTGAGGGTCTCTGGAATCATTTGAAATCCCGTTGCACAGTATACGGGAACACACCGAGAAGCCGAAAGGACTGGATCTGTCGGAGCTGGAAGATCCCACCCCGGATTCTGTCGGAGTTTCAAGACATGCCCATCGGCAAGGTCTTCGCTGTAGAGCCAAAATCGCCTCCGCTTTAGATAAGGTCGTTTGGATAAAAAGTGCCATGACATCGGCCGCATCGATCGCAACCCCGACATAGCCTTTTTTCCATCACCATCATAAAAAGGCAGATATCCAATCTCACTGGACAACCACATTGGAAATGCCCATTCAAGGTCTCACTCACCAGCTCGTCCGTTCAGAGGATGGTACTGTGATCTACGCAGACGCTGTCGGAAACCCGTCCTTGCAGAGCATCGTTTTCATTCACGGCCTTGCGTTGTCGTCTATCGTCTTTGAGGAACTGTTCCAAGACCGTACGCTCCTGGACAAGGCTTATCTGGTATGTCGTTTTCACTCTCACCTTTGGATATCAAATCCCATGCACTTAGGTCCGCTACGATCTGCGGGGTCATGGCAGGAGCGGAAAACCGCTCGAATCAGAAGCACACGAATCCGTTCGTTACGCTCAGGATTTTATCGCCGTCGTCAAGGCATTCAATTTGAACAAACCGTATCTTTTTGGTTGGTAAGCCATCCGTCTTTCCAACGTGGCTGCGGGTGACCTACATTGCTTTCAGGAGTCTTGGAGGTATGCAACGGTATTCACACTCTCGCGAACGCGGGCGCTGACGAGAACGTTGTATAGCTGCCGTTGCGGTGGACGTGTTGCAGCACATCACACCCTCTCCTCTGAGCGGTATCATATATGCCGCTCCCCTTCCTTACATCGGTCCCATCATGAAGGATTTGGGCAAACCGCTGGTCGGAAAGCTCACCCAATTGGTCTTGTCTCCAGACCCTTCGGTGACTCTCGACGGACGAATCCAGTTTGTCCGATCTGTCTTTGCAGACCCTGACGGTGTCGACCATCTCACCTTTGTCTCGTGGCTCGGCGCGGGTGTGTACATCACCGGAGAGGGATTCAAGCGTGCGGTGTCTAGACCTCAAGATCCTGCTGCGCTCTTCAATGCTGGAAAAGAAGGGTTACCACTCCTCATTCTCTATTCGGACGTAGATGCTCAGCTCAACAATGAGGTATCCGTCGATCACGTTGGTCCCCACTTTGTGAAGAAAAGGGTTGTTGTCGTTCCGCACGCCGGACACGCCGTGTTCCATGGTGGTCAAGATCGTGTTGTACAAGAGATTGTTTCTTTTCTCGGGGGAAAGACAACGGATTAGACGTCGATGGTAGAATTGATTTGTAACGAATGGCGGTAGCTTGGGAGGAGGCGCCGATAAAGTTATTGAATGTATTTTGTATGCTTAGCAGAGTTGTCGATGCCGTGCGAGCTGAATTATTTTTATTGGCCTGTTGATGAAGGGACCAAGTAGAAACGTGGAAGAATGGTCTTTGATTAACCGCGTCAGAACAGGGTGATCTTCGTACATCAATTAATGAGTACATAGGCATTTCTACGAGCTAAGGAACGAATCAGAGCCACATGGGTGAATGTAAAGTAAATATACAGCAGTTACGATAACCGAAATGATACAAGGCGTCCAATCAATCCAAAGGCATGTTGGCGTAAATTGTCTCCCTTGCCATTTTCTCCCTCAGGAGCATGGCAGATTCCCTAGTGGCAGACTTCTTATCCCGAGCGCTGCGCACAATCTCTTTGTCTGTCTCTGTCATCTCTGCACGCAGTTTCAGCTGATTCTTCTTGTCAGAACGTATGTGGGTATTCATGAATCTGTGGAAACAAGTCAAAAGTAACATGGAGAGAGAGACGGGTGTTGCTCACTCGAGGCATGTCGCCACCGTCATCGGTTTCTCGGTGCGTGCGCCTGTCAGTCCCGAGAACATCTCAAACGGCTCCTTCTCCTTCGCCAATTTGATCGGACCAGTGTATACAGGGAGCGGGATGGTGATCGAAAAGTCGCTGTCGTTGTTGACAAACTCCAAAAGTCCGAGTGGATCGTTGCGATGGCTAGGGTCCTTGCTCAGTTTCTCCCTCTCTCTCCGCCACATCGTGTCACGCATATCCGTTAGAGGCGCATGCCCCGCTCGTCCCGGTATATGAGAATGGAAGCGGTTGATCTGGACCATGCCTTCCATCTTCTCCGTGGCCGGTTCGTCCGTCAAAAGAAGCTTGACGAACGCACGGACATCGGACGGCTCAACGGCAATGTCCACACGGATCATAAACGGGACTTTGAATCCGATCTCCTTCTTGTTGTTGTGGACCAAATCCAAGTCGAGCGCGGCGCAGACCTGGAGCATAGTGACGAGGGTGATGTTCGAGACCAGCGTTTCAACGAGCTTCTTGATTCCCTTGGGACGATCCGCGGGTGTACACCATGTCTTGTGGCGTGGCCTAGTCAAATCGTGGGTGGATCCGACGCGCTTCTTCCACTTTAAGCTTACCAGTCCTTCTTTTGACATTCCTTGGAGCAGTACCACACGCTTTTGCACTGTAAAGACATAGAATCAGAGATCGCCAAACAGGTAACAAAAGGATGTTACCCGTTGGCAGGTCTGTAACTTGTGTCGTGCTGTATAGCAAGTGGTACACTGCATCTGAGAAGCACTCTTGTTGGCCTTGATGAGCTCCTGGGGTGCAGCCATCATACGGAAGAGTTCTTGATTGAGGGGATGCGTCGCATGGATGATTTGGATGTCCTTGGACTCCATCGTGGCGACCACTCAGTACTCAGTACTCAGCAGTGGGTGGTGGTAACAAACAAGATGTCTCGCGCAGAGTATCCCGTGAAATTCAAATTACATCAGCATCACAGTTGTCCTCTACCATGACTTACTTGAGTAAGTTCAACTGGAAAATTTCGTTCGAATTGATTGGGCGGAAGATTGGCAAAATGCTCATAGTCAGAGTCCCAAATCTTGACAAGAACACACCATCACGAGCGGAGTGTACCGAATGGATGTAAGTACAGAAATAGTACGAATCTGATCCCGGTCCGAAGCTATTATACAGGTATAAGCAAACTGTGGGCCCGGGCTGAATACATACTAGCTAGGGCGAGACAATGTGTGTATACATCTTCAAACCTAATCTGTGTTCGCCAATAGATCGGTCAGCGGGCTGCCAACTCAGTCGATACTTTTTGGACCCATTTCTGTAGGTGAGTTGTTGTTTCTGAGACCCCTCGGATGGGGAAACTCAAAATATAAATATTTCCCTCGTTTGGGCTTCGCGCTGTATCCCCTTGGGTCTCTCCAGCGGCCTTCAGCTAGCGTCCTCATCCCACCGCGCGCCTTCATGCTTGTCCACTACCTGTGGGACCGCTCCTTCCCGCTCCTTTCCTCTCCAGCCCGCTGCCGTCTGGTGCTTAATCCTCCGCTTGCGTCGCTCCAGCACAGATGCGCTCACGCAGTGTCCCTGAAACCGTTAGTTTCCACGATGATCCAAGCAGATCCAGAAAAGCGCCCGAAAATGGACGTAGTTGCCCAATTTGACAATATCCGACGCGGGCTCAGTCAGCGAAAGTTACGCTCGCGTGTAGTGCCTGTGAATGAGGACCTATACGAGCGGGTCACTCGCACGACTTGCCATTGTAAACGTCGTGTGTCGTTCATTGTTAGAAGGACCCCACCCGCGCCTAGTTTTACCACCCTAGGACTACTCACTTATGCTCTATGTTATTATGCTGGTTGTATGCGAACTGACTGGTGTGCTATCCCCTAGTCATTCTCCGTAGAGCGGATCTCGCAGGCTCTTACATAGACCTAGGCGGCAGGCTGCTCACTCATGCTGTAAATTATGAGTCGGTGATGTAGTACAAAAATCGGGTAAGACCACGTCACATATCCTTAATTGCTCGTTGCAACCCGCAAGGTTTGAGTGTGCAACTACACCTGCGACTCGGTCACCCGTCTTCAACATTAGATTATACAGTGGCTACAAATGGAAATTACAAAGTAGAACAGTGAGGAAGCACGGATGACGTTATGGCGTACATTCTCAAGTAACCGATGCTATGGGTGTGTCAGTATCACTTTGTTCCAGAGAGTCTGATACTGACCTCCATTATTATGCAAGCCGCGACTCATTGTAGGTCCATTAATGTTAGAGTTTGTCGCCACAATGGAGTTATGGTAGAAATGGAAATGATTAACAGCCTGGGGACTTGTAGGATGTGAGTACTGTAGATCACTGGTAACGATCTCATTTCCTTGAGTGGCGCTATCTCTAGTGAGCTCATCCCGACTGAGTATACTCGCAGTATCTGCGAGACTGATTGCACGCTCGTCTATCAGGTTCTGTCAATGACCTTCATATTCAACGGCAACATCCTCACCATCGCCCAGCTGTGGAATACTAAAGTTGTCCCGAAATGGGTTGGTAGTAACAAGCATCTCTGTGGTCTCACTGATTATTTGTCTTGCAATATCGTTATATCCGTCAGGCAAGTCAATTGCCAAGCCGGTGACAACTGCGCCTGGTGGGACATGCGTGCCTAAGTGTTACGATTCTTTGCTATTCTTTTCACCGCTTTATTCTTTTTCCTTTACTGGACATATCCACCGCCCTAACGTTGACAATTCTGCTTACATTGCAGTCCGTTCCAACACGGACGTTTACGTTTTCCTTCTTAGTCACAGTCCGTTCCAACACAGACTCTTCTTTCCATGGCCTTCTTCCATTTTCTATCGGGTAAGCCATCACCCAATCATATTATTTCTTCACATCATACGATAGTTTCATTCCCTTTTACATTCTATTTTCCCATACCTCGATAATTCGTATAAGTAGCGCAAGTACGATACAGAAGGGGTCCCAAGCTTGATCTGCTTGGACTTCCGCATTGTTCTACGATAGCGTGAATCCATACTCTGTGAACCTTCGCGTTTGTCGCCTGGTTCTCGCTCTCGCTTCACTCGAACTCAGGCCCTCCTCGTCGTGTTGACTTGGAGTATTCTTTTGAACCTTCGGACTCGTCAGCTCCTCGCTGCCGTTATAGGCTCGTCGTTCTTAACGACGTTCAGAACTCAGAACTTTGGAACTCTGTACGCTTCGTTCTTTCCAAGCTCTACGTTAGTCCCTACCCGGGCCTAGCGTAACAGGTACCTCCACCCATCCCAGACTCTCCTAGGCCCACCACTCCGGATGTAGAGATGTCGGGTCCGGATGATTCCACCGCTGCCACCACCGCCATTCCAGCCCCCTCAACCCCACCTGGAAGTACCAATCCGGAATTGGTATCTTCCCCAACCCCAAAAGCCGCCACCACTGCAGTCCTGCAAGCCCTCAATCCCAGGTCCCCGATTCCGGTCATCCCAAGCCCGTTCCTGCAGGCCCAACCACTTCGGATGTCGCCCAGGCCAAGTACCACTCCAATCGGATCTGTAGGTGGATCTCCTGCACCGGATGATGCTATTCATCTGGTCATCGAGACCATCTCAACCAAGGAGAGTTCGGGTTCAGAGTTGGTGAGTGAAGACTCGGAGATGTTGGATGCTAACGGTGAGGTGGTCTCTTCTTGATTGTATTCAATGCTGTATGTACGCGATATCCTTGTATTACTCGATAGTGAATGGACAATAAGTTCTGATCATTCGAGAGATAAGATTCAAGATAAGATCAGAATTTACAAAATCTAATCCCTTGTTCTCTTTTGAGGCTTCTCCATACTCACTGATCCCTTTCTCTTTCTACTCCGACTCTTTTCTTTGGTCTCAAATCCTGCATCTGCTGGAGTAGGGGCATGCTGAGACCTTCCCAATCTTCTGGGGGTTTCCGGTCCACCATGCATATCTGGGCTATGGGGCAGAGTGCTCTTCTTTTTGATTGTCGGTTTGAGTGTGGGTTTGAGTGTAGGTCCTTTATCAATATCTGTACATTTGTCTCAGCTACAATCATAATTGCATGAGAGAACTTTCACCTTTTCTCACCTGCAGGTCCGAGAATACTAACTACAGCTCATCACCCTTGGAAAACTCCCCAATCTCATCATCAGCTCTCTGGATGTCCAATGCTTCACCAAAGTGTTAGTATTCGAACATTATATAGGGAACCTGCTCACCCCTTTGCATGGCTTCTCTCCTCTTCCTCTTCCTCTCTGCCTTCCTTTCTAAATGTTCAGGCATAGGAGTTCCGGATCTTCTGACCGATTGCTTTGGATTCTCCTTGGTCACAGGAGCCTTGTTCTGATAAGCCTTGGTGGGTAGATCCTGAGATGGCCCTTTAGCCAACTCAGATTCAGAACCACTCTCCTCTGAGAGGTCATTCTCAGTCGAGGGTCTCCTGTTCCGACTAGTGTCCCCCTCTCTAGATGAACCAGCATCTACCTTCCTGTTGCCAGACCCTTGGCTTACTCCAGCCTGTTTCTTTGTAGGCCTGGCTCCAAGCACTTCTTCAACCTCGGCCGCACCTTCATCATCAGCATCTTCATCATTGTTGTCTTCATCATCGGATTCAACCGGATCCATCAGCTCCCCTTTGGAATCAAACCACTTCTTTAACCTGAACACCACTTCTTCTTCTTCCCTTTGTCATCCTCGGATGAAGTTCAGGAATTCCAAGGCCTGCTCTTTATGCATATGGCTCGGATCATCTGGAAAACTGAAGTTGTCTGGTAGGTGTTCTTGGTCTAACAGCATCCCTTGATGAGAGGCCAGTCTTTGGAATGGTGCTACCGATTTAGGCTTTCGGGTAGCCATTCCTGGAAACAAGTCAGATGTTATTTTTGGGATCACAAAGGAGAAGAATAAGATGACATACTATAATGGGCTGTTAGAAAGCCCCAAACCATGGCCTGAAGCTCAAGCCGATTCTTCCCATCTAGATCCGGAACTCTTATAGTTCCGTTGACCGAGGTCACCAGCTTCACTGGGTCTTCTGGGGCTGCTCTCTTCTTCTGCCCCTGAGGCCGAGCTCGGAATGGGTTCGGGTTCTCATCACCACTTCTCTCTCCACTCAATCTCTCGGGATCAAAGCACTCAGCCAGGAAATCATCAAAGTCCTTCAGAGTAGCATCTGAGGACTGGAAGGCCACTCCATTGCCGATGTCTGAGTTGAAGTCATATCTTTCAACTGGGTCAATACCAATAGAATGAAAGTGATCAAACTCACATCTGGGAAAATAGATCTCCCCGAGTATCCTTGTACCCGGAAAGGATCACTATCCTCATTCCGCCCTTCTTCCACATTTCCTCGGCAAAGCTTTGCATCACCCGGTGGGCGGACTTCGTAGCATACCTGCATGGCCAATCAGTAGGTCAAATAAACATCCTGAAGTCATTCATGCTCACCTCGCTTGTGCCTCTCCTGGCCCACCATTTCTATTCCACTCCTCTGCAGTCTCCGAGGCCTTGGCCTTGCTTTCATCCGAGAGGCTGTTGTACAGCTCGGTGACCGACTTTTGGTAGACCTTCAATATATGCTCTGGACCTCCCTCCTTCTCACAGTTGGCATCCAGGATGGCCTTCAATTCCTCCTTATGGGTCTCCCTTACCACTGTTCTAGCAGTCCACCTCCGGCCAATCTTGACACCTCTTCGGTGAGACTTCACCCGACCTTGACTATGCATCCAGCCAAGGTATGACTTATACATCTCAGTAAGAAGGCAAGGCTGATAAAATCAAGAACACTCACCTTCAGTTTCTTCTGAAATGACACTGAGTCCATCTTCTCATGTGTCCTCAAGGCCTTCAGCTGGCCGACAATCCCCTTCCAAACTGCCTTCCTCTCGGCCTTCTGGGCTTCCTTCCAGGCCGGCCATTTACTCTGTAAAATCTCCAGGACTTCCTTTGGAATGAGGAGACTGCAGCTTCTTCTGCCTGATCTGCTTTGTCTGCAGTGTCAGACTGGGGTCCAGGTATGTTCCCTCCTTTCTGAGATGCTTGGCCATTATCGGAATCGGAATCCAAGGAGTCAAAGTAGGTGGATTGCTGGTATTCCATAGCAGTGTAGTCAGTTTCAGTGTTGGACATGGTGTATAGATGGCTCAGATTGACTGAATGTAGGATTGGTTGGTTGGTGTCTCTTCGATGAATGAACTTATGTCAATCCTCCAGGTCTTTTTCCTTGCCCTACCATCATAACCTTGTCCTAACCCTTGAAGGGTTATACTGATCTCAGTTATCTTGAAATCTGGTCTAGCCAATGTCATTATGGCATTGGGCATCCTTGGCAAAGCCTCAGTACTGATTGCTGATGTCATTATGGCATCAGAAGAACATGCATCACAGATCAAACTCTAAATTCCCTAGAGAAATGAGGCATGCAATGAGGCAGGCAATGAGGACTCTGTCACATTCTTTGCATCAATTCTGGTCCCCCTCTCTATACCATGCCTAAGAATCATTCTACAGTGACCTCCAAAACTGTTGCAATAACTAACCTTGATGCAGTGCACTTTGCGCACTGCAAGCACTCGTGGGAATTATGCCTAGCTTTGGTTGGACCAAACATAGTACATACTCTTGGCTACAAATTGGTCCCTGGATCATGTGATTTGGCCCAGTGGCTGTTGAGATATGCCCATTTTAAAATGATAATATTATTGCAATGGTTTTGCACCTTTTCATATGGTGGGTGATATTTCATTAAAATCAAATGATAGTTGGTATTATTTGGCTATACAAATAATGATACATGTATATACATTATGTAATAGTACATACACACCCCTATTCC
>JBBPTN010000563.1:0-13365 GCA_038094075.1 Xerocomus spinulosus
GTTGGTCATGAGAGAGAATGGCGTAGCGGGGTTGGGGAGCGAGAGGACAGGGGCTGAGGAAAAGGAAGACTTGAGCGAGGTGAAAGCTCATTCCTGAAGAGGGGTCCAGGCCCAAGGTTCATTCTTGTGGGTGAGAAGGACAAGGGGGGCGACAACATTGGAGAAATTGGGAATGAACTTGCAATAGAAGTTGGCGAACCCCAAGAAACTGCGAATGCCCTTGACAGAGGTGGGTGGTTTCCATTCAGCGATTGCTTTGAGTTTGACAGGATCCATCTCAACAACCCCTTGTCCGATGATCATGCCAAGGTATTCCATCTTGGGGGTATCAAACGAACATTTGCTGATCTTAAGCGACAGTCCATGTTCCCTAAGACGTTGAAAGACGCGAAGGGTACGCTCATGGTGCAGAGCGAGATCTCCATTGGTGTGGATGCCAATGTCGTCCATGTAGATCTTTAGCCAGCCTTCTGCAATGATGTCGGCAAAAATATGATTCATAAAGCTTTGGAACGTCGGGGGGGCATTGTTAAAGCCAAAAAACATGACTGTGGGTTCAAAGAGGCCAAGAGGGGTGATAAATGCAGCTTTCCATTGGTCTTCTTCCCGAATGTGAATGTTATTATAGCCCCACCGGATATTGAGCTTAGTGAATAGTGTAGAGTCCTTCATATCATCAATGAGATCAGAGATGAGAGGGAGGGGGTAGGTATTGCGAATGGTGTGGGAGTTGAGATATCTGTAGTCTTGGCAAGGACGAAGGGTACCATCTTTCTTTGGGATGAAGAAGAAGGGTGAGGCTTGGGGGGATTTGGATGGGATGATGCGACCAGTCTTAAGGTTCTCGTCAATGAAGTCTTTGCAGGTCTGTTTCTCAGCAGGATTGAGAGGGTAGACCTTGGCAATCTTGGGGACAAAAGACGGCTTGAGTTCAATGACATGGTCGTAGGGGCGGTGAGGAGGTAAAGCTTCAAATGTTTTCTCAGAGAAGACGTCAGCATAGTCTTTGCATCACTCTGGAACCTCTTGTTCCTTAGGTGCTTCTTGCTATGCCAGTTGAGTAGAGACAGTGATGCGATTGATATTCAAAGTGGGGAAATGAGTGATGGTGATGATCTTGTCCATCCAATTGATAGCAGGGTTCCATTTCTTCAACCAGGGCATTCCAAGGATGACCTGGCGTTTGCCCAAAGAGGTGACCATGAGCTGGACGTTATCGGCAAAGGAGGGGAATATAGATTTGGCGGAGATGGTGAATTTGATGGCCTCTTTGTGATTCAGGGTTCCATCCACATTGTATGTGAGGGAGACGACGGATGGAGGTGTGGAGACGAGGGATGAGTTTAGAGTCTATGAAGTTTCCAGTTGCTCCACTGTCCACAAGAGCAATGGCATCGATGCATTGGGATTTGTTTTGTAGGTGAACTGGGAGGCGCAAAGTTCATTCATTGGGTAGTCCTACAAGTACATGATGGGAAGAGGACGTCGAAACGTCTTCCCTTTCTAAAAATCCAAAGCATTCACTGTGGCGATGTTTTCTTTGTCCAAGTTCTCAAAGCAGAGCTTAAGAGTTTAAAGGATTTCGTCTTCCTTTTTTCCAGAGGAGTAGAGTTGATTAACATAGGCATCGAGCACAGATTGCTTGGTCATGGCAGGGGGAGTCATAGGGGGAGGGGATACAACAGGAGGGGTAGTGTCTATGGCTTGGATGTTCTAAGGGCAAGGCTTGTTGAAGGGGAATGCCCTGCACTGAAGGGCATTGTGACCAGGCTTGCGACAGCGAAAACATAGCCCCTTCTTGATACACTTGGCCTTCTTGATGGGAGTCATTTTGGATACCTTGATAGCGTCCACATCCATGGCATTGGGATCAGAGGTAGTAGAGGAGGAAGAAGGGAAAAAAGCGGTGGAAGATCTTCCCTTTCCTAGGTTATCGATGCAGGCGAGTTGAGTATGGAAGACCTTGGCCTTTTCAATCCAAGTCTTTGCCTCCTTAGGTATAGGAATGATGTTAAGAATGGTGGTGATGATCTTCACGTCCATTCCATCACTCAAAAAGTGGGTGAGGGCATCATCGTCAGTGATACCAGCCTTGGCAGCTAGATTCTGAAAGTCGGTGATGCACTTCTGGAACCCATCATCGTGTTTGGTGGGTTTCTGATGCAGTCTGGTCAGTGCAATGTGAGCAGTGACCTTCGTGTCAAAAGAATCTTAAAGTCTTCAACCAGCTTGTTGAAGGTTTTCTCAGTAGGGGCGATCTTTGTATCTGCCATCTTCTCATACCACATCTCAGAAAATTGGACTCCTCGTCCCTTGCTCATTTTGTTAAGAGTGGTCATAATCTTATCTTCATCAGAATGCGAAGGATGCTGCGGTGTCCGCAGTATGCGCACGGGCTTTTCCTTTTCCCTTGCCTCGTGTGTTCCTTCTTTCCTGGCCATCTTTTGACCAATTTCCCCATTGCTTCTTCTTCGACGATTGTTCATCAGGCTTCTTTTGTTGCTGATGAAAGGTGGGAGTTTGTTCGGGCTTGTGCCAAATGTTCGTCACCTTGTGTGCTTGGTGGTGGACATCAGCAGTCAGTTTCCGCTTAAGCGCGAACTGCTTCCACAAAGCAACAACGATCTGTTCAAGCTTTGCTAGGGTAAGCTTGTGGTTGTCATCGTCGTCATCTTGTGCCGCAGTCTTGTTGTTGAATGTGGCAACGATGGATTCGGCGTAGCGAGGGAGTCGAGCCATAACAAGCATTAGTCTGATCTTGTCACTGACTTTGTAATCGAGCTCCTCGAGCTGGTCGAAGTAAGCATTGAATTTGGCGAATGTCGCCGACGGGTGATTGTTCTCTGGGAAAGACAGAGCAAGCATCTGCTTAAACTCCATAAAGGCTGATGTGTGGGAGGATGCATTATATTGTTGCTTGAGGGAGTTCCAGAGTGCCTGGCTGGTAGCCTGACCTTTGAAACAGGAATTGATGTGCGTTTCACACTTCAAGTGGATGATACCAATGGCTTGGTCATTCTTGTCATCCCAAGTATCTTGTGCATATTCAGTGTTTTCTGGACGTGTCTTGTGCATCATGGTCTGCCAGAGACCTTAAGAGCGAATGTAGGCTTCCATATCAGTTGCCCATCGTCTGTAGTTGGTGCCGTTAAGCTTGGGAATCTTCTCTGCGAGGGAGGATGAAGACATGTTTGATGATGGTCTATAATAGGGAATGGGCGTTAGCAAGCGTGCTTCCAAAAGAGTGAGATAAGCATGAAAACCGCATCGCATAATAGCCCAGAACCCTAAGACCAAATGGAGATAGAAGCTCCATTGTCTTCTGGTTCCCATCGACCATATCCGAGCGCGGATTGATGCCTGCAGCAAGGGCTGTGTCTTCCCTGTGATATGATCGCACCGGGAATAACACGGTCCTTGGCCTCCTTTTCCGTATGCTTTGTCCGCAGCAAAAGCGCAAGCATACGTTCAAGGTGCCAGCGTATGTGTTGACCGCGTGACGCGCACATATGTTCATCCACAAGTTCAAGCATGAGACTTTTGTCAACCGCAGCAAGAACGGGCAGTGATGGTAGGAAGAACCTAGAGTGTTCAAGCACGAAGAGTTTTCCACAGCTTTACTGGCCCAGGGCTCATAACCTGTTGAGCAGGTATGCGCAGCCACAAGTGACTCTATGCAGGGTCTCTATTCCTGCACTAGAAAGGAGTGACTGATAGGTCTTGCATACTCACCACTGGGGAGGTTGGTTGGGTGCTGGTGTGGATGTGAGAGAAGAGGAAGGAATGTGTCTGTATTCCTCTGACGACAGACAGGTTTATATACATGTTAAGGCTACCATAAAGGGAAGTACTTTAGGGCAGCTGTGAGTATACGACTATGCTGCACATTCCATAAGGGTATGGCAGCATGGGATGGACTATGCATAATCTCCATATGGTTATGGGATGGAACCGCTGTAAGTCCAATGGAGTTTCGGTGTACTGTGACCGCTAGAGCGAGTACACTTCAACACCCACTGGTCAGCCCACCAGGCCAATTGGGCATGTGGGGACCCTTTCGGAGACCCCAGCGCACTTCCTCGTCGCCATATGGTTCACAATGGGGGATACCATCCCCCATGTGGCCAGCTCCCTGCCATTCCTGGGACAGAATCCCCATAAGGCACAGATCTGAAACCAACACTCACTCACTGTTAGAACTAGACCTAGTCAGACCTCACTGTTCACCAACGAATGAGTATATTAATGTACCTAGACCTAGTCAGACTAGGTACATTGTGAGTAAGGTAAGAAAGGACAAGACTGAATAAATGTACCCTCACTGTTCACCAACGAACGAGTGAGGGAAAGGAAGGAAGCGGACCTAGGTACGAACTATATACGGTATGAGTTGGAATGCTCGGTAGGTGCCGTCGAACAGTAAGCGAGATGCGCCAACACTCACCGCCGTCGCCGCCGTGACAGTTAGGTTTTCAGCAGTACGCCGTACTATGTGACACGTGCAAGCAAAAGTTGTACAGACAAACAACGAAGGTGTGTCACTACATTGACAATGACTACGCACCTGGTCATCCCTTTCTCAAAGGAGCGCCCTCTGTTCTCTCGTGTGGCTTGGTCCCATTTCAATGCGGCTGCTGTCGTGTACAGAAATTGTGCATGTAAAATGCGGGCCTCGGCGTGGACGACTATACGTAGAAGGAAATTCGGGCGCACAACCGTTTCAAGTGGACGCCCTGGCTTGGACGTTGTTCTCACCATCCATCATGATTTCCGACGCCAAGATCGTTGAATCGGATACCTGCTTTCCCAATCCACAGCGGACCACCGAAGACGAAGTTCACTGGGCGCTGATCATCCTCAAGTACCTCAACCACCCCTTTTCTCTGCCGTTGCTCGAGACAGTCTAGAAAGCCTGTTCTTGGCGATGTTGCACTGATGGCAGCGCCAACCGCCTATACGATGATTATTACGATCTCCTTGTACTCGCGGAGAATGAGGGATGGTTGCAAGATCTGTGCGTTCTCAGTGGTCTTCTACCCGCTTCGCTGAACGGGTGAATAGATACACGCCTGATCTGATCAAAGGTGATCTGAATTCTGTTTCAACTGGCTTGACAATTTTACGGCTGCTTAGGGCGTATCCTTCCATAGAGACCTTTGATCAAGACACCACTGATCTCATAAGGTGCATCGAAACATTGGAAGAAATCGAACGCAAGCAAGGGCACAAGGTCAGATGGAATCATCGAACGAGATCACGCGTTGGTCTAGGCGTCTAGGTTCAGAACGAGATCCTCGTTTCTGGTGGATCTTCTGGTAGACTATACCAGACGATACACGTCCTCTCATAGTACATTCATTAAATCAGGTGGACGAGCCTTCCAACAGATGACAACATCGGCTGGATTCTCGACGAGGTGGGTCTAGGCATTCGACGGTGGACCTACCACTTTGATTGCTTCCCGTTCCCGATCACGATGTGTTGGCCCAACCTGTGGTCTATTGCCTGTTGGTATCGACTCTTCCACACCGTCTACCTCCGGACTTCGATGGAATTTGGGTAGATCGTATATCTTTGCCTTGATGTGTTTTCCTGATCACTCTCCCACAAGGTGGGACGGAATCCTCTTTTGACCGCTTTGTATCTACGTCGAATCACCTTGTCCCCGCGGAACGAGTCGTGACAATGAAGACTCCTCAGCCGATCTGGTGGTGTTTATAACTGCGCAGTAAAATAACGTGCGAGTCAACTTGATCATCAATGGGTGCGTTACACCCACGAATTGTCTATTTGAACACTGTGGGGACGTCTAATGTTGTAGTGCTCGTCAAAGGGTACGAATGCATGCACACCCGTCATCATCTATAACAATCTCCTCCGTTCTACCTTGGTCGACCCCTCTCCCTGCGTGGCCAAATGTCTAACCAACTGTGCCGCTATCATATTCATTTTCAATATGCGGAGTCGGATCTGACTTGTGCCATTACATGCATTTGCGAAAGCCCAACATTGGACTAGATCGACTCGGTTTGTGCCTTGTTTTTCGTATTGCCGGTGTATCCAAAGGAATCAGTGGGTCTGCTGTTTGTTCATGACCTCGCTCGAACCGTCACTCAGTACTCAGTCTTGGTACAAAATCACTTCAAGTATGAGTCTTGTACGTGGTCGAATTTCTCCATGAGCAGCTGAGAACATCATGAATGACAAATATTATGAGTGACCAAAATCGAGAGTAGATTACAATGGATTATGGCACGTCTTGAGAATGCCTATGTGTCCGCTCGTCCTGGACATATTTTCTACCAATTCCTCCATCTCTTATCGGTATTTACGCCGTTGTGCAATTACTTGAACGAGGATGGAGTTACGAGGTGTATCGTCTCATCCGGACTCTCTTCATCCCCAACGATCATGTGGTGATTCTCAACATTGAGTTTGTTGAGTCGACAGTGGAAGTGAGCGATATTTCAATCCAATAGAGTAGGCTCATCCCGTCAAACAACGACGAATGTTTATGATACCACGAAAAGTTTACAAACTACAAAACCGCTAATTTTACATGACATTTTGAAAGTACACAAATGGACTGCACAAGGTATCTATCCCATCCTTCCATCATAATAAATGTGTACCACAGAGTGTAACCGATCAAGAATGAGGCTAAGTACTTGGTTGGATGGCGGGGTGCCATACAGTAAATAGTTGGACCAACCACCCTCATGAAGTGACATCTGGTCCTGAGGCAGCACCGTGTGGATGCTGACCGGGGCCCTTGAAGGCACAGCTCCCGCGTCCTGTAGGGCGTTCAGCGGAAAGCCATAAATTTGCTCTTGCAGCGCTTGGATTGACACCTCATTCGACTCCGAGGGATTCTGTGCAAGAAAGGCATGGATACCATTTTGATCGGGTAATGGTGTAGCAGCCTCTTCCTCTTCCTCCTCCTCCTCTTCATCCTCTGGAAGATTGAATTTCTCCGCTAACGCACGGGGACAAATAAAGTATGTCCACCAGAAGCCAGAGACGGCAATGAGGATCACGGATTGCTGGTGAGGATACATCCGGAAGAGGTGGTGTGCTTGCCTGTAGAGCTGATCGCACGCGAGATTGATTTGCTTCACGGCATTAGATATGCTTGTTCGGATGTTGTTACAGCGACGCCCAGAACATTTGAGCTCTACAAGGACAGGAAACCCAACATACGTGACCCTTCGATCAAGATGCAAGATGTGGGTGGTGTTATCGGGTCGGATAAAGGAGACTCTTCGAGTGATAGCAAGGTCAGGAATTCGGGAACGGTTGCGGTGGGATGGAATAGAGATGCTGCGGATTGAACCAATGGAGACGTTTCCAACGTCGTCATGCAGCTCATTCAGTTGCTCGTCTTCTGTAGACAGGAGGTGGGCAGGACCGGGAGTCGTGTGTGCATCAGAGGTGGGATCGTACCAAAGGTATGGTTGGGGGGCCACGGACAACGATGGATGTCCGGCTACGAGATCTGCAAAAATCTGGGCCCAGGGTTCATACCATGGAGCCTCTAGATTGCGGGGATTCCACTGCTTACTGTAAGCAGTTAGCAATGAGAGGAGGCACTTGCGTTCAGAAAAGGGGTTGAATTCGTGTCCTGGAAGACGAAAGTTGGTTCGATCGGACATGAATACGTGTGGCAACCACTGAGCGAGTTCATCGTCAGTGGTAAAACTGACCTTGATATATGTGATTTCTCAGACGAATCTAGAGAACAATGAGACTGCGCAAGTCATGTCAAGGGACGTTAGCGAGACCAGACGTTGATCGGGGACGTTGGAGGAACAATGCTGAGATTGTAATGCATCATCACGTGATGGCCTTTCGTTCAACTACCTTTTAATGCTTTCATTGACGGTCATTACCCCTCCCACTCTCCCTACATTTCCATTGCGATGTAAGTCCCATAAAGACACATTCATTTTCTTTGCGTTAACATTATCCTAGGTCAGAAATGGAAGATCCTGTTTTAACAAACGCCGAATCTGCTGTGCCTTCTAAAACACCAGCTGCCAGACACCCATTTCGTGTTTACGGTTACAAAGCGACGCACGACTGGATAGCCAAGTTTGGAAAAGAGCATGACATCGGATTCCCGGGCATGAGCAACCATGCGTTTGAGAGTGCCGTCTTCATGTACTTGATTAGCCATTTGCCAGGACTTCAACACCACTTCCTTGACGATCCGTCCGACACAGATTATGGGTGGATCCACTGTCTCGCAATCGCGAACAATTGGAACGAGAAGAAGCGGTCCCGTGCTGCTGGTAGACTACCAACATGGAAGGCTGTCCTCGGTACTGAAGAGGAACCTCGGTGGTATATACCTACTGGGGACACGATACCCCATTTACCTCCGGGGTATGTCCATTCATGCTTTCGAATGTCCCTTGTAAGTACTCAACGGCTTGATCTTTTTATTTGGCCAGCTATTCTATAAACTAATGCGCTACCTCGGTCGATCAGAGTCTGTTTTACATGTTGCGGTATTTGTATGATTTTTAGTCAGAATTGAAAAAGGTTCAAAGTATGGAGTGAGAACAAGCGCATTGCGCTCTTATTTCCTGTATCACTTACTCTGCAAGCGTGTTATTTTAGGAGATGGCGACTCGTTCGGTCTGCTGTTTATTGCACCGCTCGACATGCCAATGACGGTGCTGCCAAGCGGGGCGCTATTGATGGCTTTGAAGACGATGGGTTATATATTGGTTCGGCAGCCGGGAACGTGCATGTATACGACTTGAATGAAGCGAGCAAAACAGGTACCTTTCAAATTGCACGTCCTAAAAGACATTCATTGTGTGGGCTTCTGTAGCAACGCTGGTCGAGACATGGACTGGATTGTCCAGAAGGGCGATCGACCAATTGGGATACGTCAAAACAACCGGTTTGCTCGTCGTTCTCGCCGGTTTGTATTTTCTCACTACCCTTTTTGTGTTTATCGACGCCCGCTTCTTGCTAGAGACGCTCCCGACGCTATACCCACCCCCCTCTTTCGCTCCGCCAACGAGACTCACTCAAGCAAAGGGCGGTCTCTCATTCTCCGTATACTCAAGCGATCACAATGTTCTAGTGGTATGGTGCCGTCGGAAAGTCGTCATGTACACTTGGCGCGATGGAGAAGTTCAAGAGCCCAAGGTGAGTTGCTTTATGAGCGGGCCGCTCACTCATTGCGCTTCTTGGTGATGATCAGGAGACGCCATTGTCTCGCTCTCCACGCGCAGTCGCATTCTTTGGATGCGTCGCATGTATGCTTTGCGTATTCCCCTACTGAATATGCAGTATTTTCTCTGGAGACGTCGACGCTTGTTGATGTGACAATGCCTCGTCTGTACCAACTACGCCTTCGTCGTCAGGCCTGGGGATGGGTATTTTCTCCGGTTCGTCGGGTTACATGAGTCTCAGCCTCAGAAGTGAGACCGCGAGGCCCGGTTTGGCAAGAGTCGGTGAAGGGGGGGCTATCACCCTCAAAGATAGTAGGTCATGCATTATGTTAGGCATGTGTGGCTGCTGAAAAAGTATTCCTGGGTCAGGGGTTCATCATTGACGTTGATGGCAAGACAAAGGGTAACGGATCGGGAGATGGCATTCGGAGTCGGTCAACACGTCTCTCCTAGTCGCTCCACTCACGGCACACTGAGTCTTCACACCAGACGACGTCGAACTCCCTCGCAGACCGGTTACAGACTGCCTCGAGAAATTCGACCCTCATGTGGCAGTGCGGTACCTCAAATATCTCACCTACGAGAGGGAAGAGAAGGACGCTGGATTTCATGACCGGTTGGCCGAACTATACCTTACTAGGATAATGATGACCGCGAAAAGAAAGGGGGGAAGACGGTGAGTCAAATTTATCAAATACCGCTCGGCATGCGACCGATGCGTCGTTCTCGGTTATGTCGATGTCATTGACTGGGACAGATAAGCGTGCAGAGGTATATGCGAAACTACTAAAGTTTATCGGCTCGACAGAACACTACCGACCTGATCGGCTATACGGGTTGCTCTCGGAAGGTGAGCAACGTCGCTCGCGGGTATCATGTAATTGAACCGTTCTATCCTAGATCTCTACGAAGCGCGCGCCATCCCGCTGGGTCGCATGGGAAGGCACGAACACGCACTCGAGCTCTACGTTTACAGGCTTGGTGACTTGACCAAGGCCGGGGAGTGAGTTTCACCGCGGCCTGTGTCTCTGTACTCTTGTCTTGGCTTGCAGGTACTGCAAGCGAATCTCGAGCCCCGGGTTGACACCGGCCCCAACCTTTCTGACGCCGCTCAAACTGTACCTCCAGCCGACCGTCCCCAACCCGCCAAACTTGCTCGCGCCTGCGCTGTCCCTCATTACGCGACACAGTGTGCGTCTCTACCCGGTCAAGACACTTCAACTTCTTCCGCCTCTCGTGAACGCGTACGACGTCCGACCGTCTCCGGTCCAATCGTTAAGCGCGCCCGTATTCGACACCCGTAGTGAACCTGGCGCGAAAGGAAGACACGGAAGGACGATTGATGAAGCTCGAGTCGAGGCAGGTCAAGGTGACGGACAGCCGCATGTGCGTCGAGATCGTCGTGGCGCCGCTATCTCACCTGACTTGGCTTAGATGTCCGCAGCAGTGTCACAAGCGATTGGGGAACAGCGTCATTGCGGTGCATGCACCTCGGTGAGTATGCTGTTGGTATTTTCGGGAGATCGGACTGATTTGAGGGTGATAGGGGTGAGGTACCGGTGACGCATTATCAGTGTCGGGAAGCGTTTTCTAGAAAGTTGGATGCCATCCAGTAGCCGCGAGTTCGGTGATTAGAGCCGATAGTATGCATTACCGTAATGGACCGGTCTGTAACTGCGCCGGATGCAAATCGACTTCTATGTTGTACCTGGCACAGAGACCACATCAGCTGCCAGAGTGTAGGACCTGCCACTCACTGCATGAATTCATTATGGTATAACAGCCATGTCCATGTTCATAATGGACAAAGACAAGGAACCTTAGAATCTGTGATGGGCATAGAAAACGTCAACGGGAAAACCTGTTTTTTTATGACTAGTGTATCTGCATTTGGCACAATTCGGAGTGTATGTATACCTCCTCTCAAACGTCGTTCAGAAGTGTTCGCGTTGTACTCGAAAGATAGCGATTGAATTTCATATTTGCCTCGTGTGAAAAAATGCCACTGCTTCCTTAGTCAATTCGTTAGATGGATGATCGATCTTTCATATTCTCCGTGTATTTGTATGCCACAATGGGATGCATATCATCGTAAATCTTGGTCATTTGTGGCCTTGCATCTGCAGCCAGTGTTTGTCACTGTGACACGAAGGTTTGCTTGCAAGGCGGATGCCATCATTGGTATGCATGAAGATAGACAAAGCTATCCGGCTGACCTTGGGTAGCCTGTGCTTGAAACGCGGCAGGTAGTCTTGAGCACAGCACGTACGAATCATGTCATCGGCTCCATTCAAACGGCACTACGCCGAAGCATGTCCCATGGATCTCTTCGAGTTCGCATTGCTTTGTCGTTCAATGAATTCATCAAGTTTCAGCTGAGCCTACAAAACGCGTCAACAGCAGCAAAGAAATCGAGGAAGCATGAAGGCACAGAGAAAGACCGATGTGTGTGGGTGACAAACGAGCGGTGAATTGAAGCGAGAGTATTCGATCGGTGAGACGAGACCATCGACTTGTGGATTGAATCTGTAGGAGGGTTTCCTTGCAATGTCAATGAGCCTATGGTGGTCAAGTAGCAAGCCAATCAAAATTTTGGCCGAAGCACCCAATGTGGGAAAGTGCATCTCCCCACTTCCCCAACTCGAACCAGAAGACAAGTGGGTTCTATTACTGCGAAAAGATGGTGGGTCATTGTTGGCTGGGACAGATAGCAGGTAGAGGCATTGCGAAACAACTATCCAGTCGTCACACCACATCCATGAATAGCCTCAACATGTTTTTCTACTCAGGTTTGTCTCGATAAAAAGATTTCCCTGTGCGTTTGCACTTTCTACAGCGACTTGACTAAGGAGTAGTACGCATAGATTCCTGGCCTGTTTAACTGTGTGGCACATATCACTTGAACCAGGCGGTTCTCTTTGCGGTCCGTTGTGTCCGTCGAGTCTGCAGCTGCTCTAGTCGGACACAATTATCATGCTGGCATGACTCCACACAGCTTGTGTTGGGTCACCCATCCTGACTGGTAACACAGTCTCCTCATGGTGTCCACTGTGGAGAACGGCAACAATCCCCAAGGGCAAGGTGCTCAGTAAAAGGGCGAGGGTGGCGAGAACAGGCGATTTGATGTGGAAGAATAACCCAACGCTGGTTGCGCAGAATATACCAAGCAGCGGCACGACGTGAATAAACCTCGACCAGCCAGGGTGTTTCTGAAAGTGATATTGCAACGGACTCGATGTTTGGTAAAGGCCACTTACCTGAACGAAGCACGTGCTGACGGTGAGATGAAGGCCAATGGTGCAGACGAGAAGTGCCAGCACTACTGGCAGCAATGTCTTAGCCCCGGAGATCGTGAGGATACTGCATAGGAGATAGTGTGAGCGACAGGGTGATATATAACAGGTCAAGGAGTACTGACGCAAGGAAGATCGAGAGCTGATTCAAACCAAGCATATATGTATGAGCCAGGTGAAGAAGCAAGGGCGGTATACGTATGGAGTTCAGTGAGAGTCTACCCAAGTCCTTCAACTCTTTGATAGTATCGGATAAGGAGGTGGGTGCTTGTATTCCCGCTAAGTTTTAACTTAGTGGGTTTTGTGTGGTGCGAGCCTTATACCTGCTACTCGCGGTAAAAAATAATTTTCGTACATCTTGTTTACGCATGATTGCTCTTATCATATGACTTTCCCTGAGTCATTGACCATTGTTCCAGTGTCTTGAATGCTTGTGGGATCGTCTACCACGCATAACTTCCTTCTCAACCATGCTCCTCAATGGTCAGGCCGTCAACGGACGTTTCGATCCCACCGTCTTTCGATGTCTGGTATCTGTGCACACAACGTCGTATGTGCCCGTCCAACAGTCTCGTGCTGTTATTGCTGCGCCCTACTCCAGCGCTGTCTTCACCGCAGAAGTCCCTGTAGATGTCGCTGAATTGGATTATGACCTGGTTATTGGATGTGAGTGGACTAGCATGTATGACATTGCATTTTGTGTTCCATCGAACGTGGAGCATGAGCATGCGCACGCCGTTCCCTCATTCGCTGAGGTGTCTATTAGCCCTCCCTTGTTGGAGCGTCTCCCTCCGTGTGAGGTGGAACCTATGGTTACTAGGTCCTCAGCTGATGCTGCCTGTATTACTGAACAATCTGCGCTTTTGAGTATTCATACTGCATTG
>JBBPTN010000564.1:0-13339 GCA_038094075.1 Xerocomus spinulosus
AGTCTCTGATCGGCGAGCAACCTCTGGTCTTTCCCTTTTTAGGGTGGATTTTATTATATTTCTTATCGGGTTCTGATCTCTACCAGGAGCCCGCATGTTTTTAGAGCGGCCGTGCTTAGGCCTATTCACTTCGGAGGGTGAGGTGTCTGGATCATCGTCTGTTCTAGTCATAGGGCCGTCAGCTCGCCATTGAGCAGCAGTCCTATCCTTAAGCGACTTGGGGTTCCCTGACCGTTTCACGCGGTTCCATTCGATCAATGCGGCTCTTTGTGCGTCCGCATCAAGCTTGTCATTATCTAGGTTCAGGCCTCCCCAGTTACCTGGGTCTACTCCCTTTTTCTTGTCGGCAGAAGGGCCTTCACCCTGCGACTCCGATGATTCCGATCCTTTGTTGCCTTTGACTCGGGCCATTCGCTTCCCGATCAATTTGCGGTCATCAACCGATAAATTTTGTTCTACTGCCTGCAATACGTCGTGGAATGCCTCTCGGACCCTTCCATGATTGTCAGCACTTCCCGGAGATTCACTTCGATCCGAGATATCCTTGGCAGCTGTTGCCACACTCAATGCGCTAAACGTCTGCCGTGTCTGCCCCTCCACTGGGACGCTCTCTGTGGCAGGCAAGGTCTTTTCAAACGGGGTCGCGAACTCTGTTTGGTTCGGCGAACCTTGGTTGGACTCAAGGTCGCGGCTTTTTCGCAACTCGGTTACTCGCTTCACCGAGGCCATCTGCAACTCTGGTAGAGTGCTTTCCTTAGCAGCCAACGCACGCTCTTCGCCACTGTCGCTCAACGAGGACAAGGCAGTTTCCCCGTTCGGTTCTGCTGATGGAACTCGAGCTTGGGGAGGTGGTTCTGCAGAGGACTCGCTTAGAGCTCGACGATTATGTCTCGCTGTCATCGCAGCCACTCGTTCCGTGGTATTCCTCAATGAATATCTAGTCATGGTAAATGTTTTTGGTGAATGCTTCTCAATCTGACTTTAGTGGATCCTCAACGAAGGTGGTGACACGGAGGGCCGGTCCGTGCGTGCCCAGAGGTTGTCGGGGAACAAAGAGGAGACGAGAGAGTAAAAGTTAAAGGGTTAAAAGGCTAGTTGTGATGTTCAAAAAGATGTGACGCTTCAGGTAGGTAGCGGCACACAGAAAAGGTAGAGAAGTCTCCGACTGGATAGAACAGGTTCAACGCCTGTATTGAAATGTCTAGTAGGAGGTCTCCGTCGTACGAGGGTAAATACGATGTCTTTTATACATGGGTGAGTCTCCATCGCTATGGGGACTCTTTTGGGTGTCGGCCGACGCAGTAGCGCGGGCCTTCTGGTGTTCGCATGGTCCTGCCAGGCTGTGGTGACATCGCATCATCCCCCCTTCCAGCGCGAGTACCCTCCGCTTTCCTCCCCGTACTGCTCTTACGCTAATCCCGGCATGTTCCCCGCGCTCGGGGTCACGTGCTCGTCGTCTGGGATTCCCTCGGCATCTAACTCGGAACCTTCCTCGGCCATTGCCATGTCTCCTTCCTGCCCTCCGCTTGCGCCCGCGGTCGACGTCTCGCCCTCTACCTCCATTTCAACCTCTGCCTCGATGATGGGCTCGACAGTGGCCCCCAAGTCTGCGACCGGGTTTCCGACGACGGTGGAGTCTTCATTCACCGAGTGAGGAGAAACCGTAGTCATTGGAACGCCCAAGTGGGTCTCATGGTGTGTGTGTTCCTCGTTCCTCTTCTTCTTCCAATCCCTCTGACTAGTCCTCCTGCCGGTGTAAAAGCTGCTCGGATAGGCATTGGATCGCCGCTGAGAGCGCGAGGGGCCCGCGGTCATTTCGAAACAACTACCTGCGAAGAAACGTCCTCCCCCTCCTTGCTGGTCAAAGCGCCTCTGGCGGTCCAACTCTCTCCTGGCAAAGGCTTCCATAAACTGGTGTTCAGATGGCTGATGAAGAGAAGGGGGCGGCAGCGGGGGCAGGTCCCTGAAGAAGGTGTAGGGGTCCGGCTCGGGGCGAAGGGTCTCAATGTACTTTCCATCGTCGTCGACCTCTGAGAAACTAGCGTGCATCCGTGGTTCGGCATTGTAAGTCCTCGATGCGAAGAAGTACCCGATAGGGGCCGGTGGCAGTTCTGATAGGTTCTTTCTCAGGTGGATCTGCTGACTGTAGTCGAGGTAGAGCTTAACCATCCAGCGGGGAACAAGAACGGGAATACTCTGCGAGGAGTCCAGGAACACGAAGTCGTCCCCGTGTGGGCGGATATACTTGGCTTTGCGAAGGTTGTCGGGCATTCTGAGTGGGTTGGCGCGATGGTCTCTTGAGGGGTGACTTTCGATGAGGGTCAAGGCCCCGTTAAATACCTGAGGGTCGTCAGCCGGGGGCCTACCGCTGCCAGGCGGCAGCTCCTCAACTGCGCGCACATCCATCAAATCCAGGTACTCTTGGAGCGCTGCCAGATGCGCGATGTCAAGGTAAGGCAACCAAGTGACGTCCCCTGACGTCCAGCTGACCTCGAACAGGGCGTCCAACCCAGCTCCGTGATGTGACATTATCTTCAACACGGACCACTCGGGCTCTGGTTCGCCCAAGTCAAAAACTTGGTTCTCCTGGCGACCCGGGAAGAGTCGATCATCATTCGGTTGATGCACCCTAAGCAACGACGCGTGGAATACTGGGTGTATGCCCCGTTTACGCAGGGCGTTTGGCAAGTCTACCTCAAACGAGTTATTTCCGAAGTCCCTGATCAGTCGGTAGGGTCCGATGAACTTGGGGGAGAGTTTCCGGGAGTGTCCCTTCGGTAATGACATATTCTTTGTCGACACGTAAGCCAGGTCCCCTTCGCTGAACGGCACGGCTCTTCGTTTTCGGTTGGCAGCCCGTGTCTGCTTCACTCGGGCCTCGAGGATCGCATCATGCGCTGCCATTGTGGCATTTTTCATCTTCTGTGCGAAAGCCCTGACACTGGGGAATTCTTCAGCTGAGGCGTCGTTCCATATGAAGGTTCGGGGTCTCCTTCCATAGTTCAGGAAGAACGGTGAATACCCAGTCGTTTCTGAGCGGGCCGTATTTATGGCGAATTCTATTGCAGGGAGTTTCGACACCCAGTCGCGCTGGCTAGGCCCTATGCAGGATCGGAGCATCTGCCCAATAGTCCGGTTTGCTCTTTCCGTTGCGCCGTCCGACTGAGGATGATACGCGCTAGACATCCGTTGATCTACTCCAATCAACTTGTTTAGGTGGGTCCAGAAGGAGCTCGTAAATAGCACGTCTCGGTCACTGACAATGGATTTAGGCAACCCGTGGGCTCGATAGATCTGGTCGAACACAAGCTCTGCTATTTCCTTGGCTGTGTAGGTTATCCTACTTGGCACCAAGTGTACCATGGCGGTCAGAAGGTCTATGACTACTGTGATGGAGTCATATTCTCCATTGCGGTCCTTTGATATGGGCAAGGGGCCTACGAAGTCAATCCCTACCGCCTCCCAGGGCCTTGCGGGCACTGTCAGTGGGTTCAAGAGCCCATAAGGCTTCTGGTTTGGGGGCTTGCTACGCTTGCAGGTATGGCAAGATTCGCAATATTTCTGTGTGTCCCCCACTAAGTCTTTCCACCATACGTGGTCCCGTAGATAAGAGATCGTTTTCGAGGCACCAAGATGCGCGAGTGTGGAGTGCGCTTGGCTTATTAAGCGTTCTCTGGCTTTTCTCCCTTCAATCAAGATGTCTGGGACGCATATTACACGTTTTCCTTTGGTCTTCAAGGTTATATATCCATCTCGACTCTCAAAGTTTCGGTAAGCTTTCGGTGAGTCCAAGATCAGCTTAAAGAACGAGTCGTTCCCGTACTGATCCTTGATCTTCTTAAGGGTCTCGTCCTCGTCAAGGAAGGTTAACGGGGTGCTCGAGCCCTCTCCTGGGTCTGATGGGTTGCCTGGCGACTCTGGCTCAACATCAACAGCTGTCAGAGGCTCAGCTGACTCATTCAGCACCGGCCCAGGGTCTACTGCTGGCTCTGCTTCCCCCCCTTCCGTTCGGACCCGAGGGCCACGGAGGACGAACGAACGACGCACGCGCCGAGCAAACTCGCCAGCCGTCTCGGGGCGACCAGTCTCGGCGGGAGGCAATGGGGCCTGGGCAGAACGGGGATGCGGGGCTGTGCGCCGAGGCGCGCGGCTCCGCACGCTGGCCAACTGGTCCTGGGTAATGCGAAGCATGACCGGGCCACCCGCTGAAGCCTCAAGCGGCGCATCCACCGCTGCCCTTGGGTTTTTAAATCCTTCCAAGGCGCGCGTTTTTGCCACTCTTGGGTTTTTAAATTTCTCCAAGGCACGTATCTTCGCTGCTCTTGGGTTTTTAAATTCTTCCAAGGCGCTGACTCCCAGCGACAGATCGCTGGATAACTCAGCCTCAGGACCCACCAGAAGAGGCATGGAGATGAGGCCGATTGGATCCCCGGGTGGCGCAGGTTCGGCCAGTGAAACGTACTCACTGGAGGCACGCACAGTCCCAGGCAAATCGAAACTATAGAGCCGTGACAGTGCGTCGGGGAGCACATTAGTTTCTCCGGGGACATACTCAATAACAAAGTCAAACTCGCTGAGCTTCTCCAGCCAACGCGCCTGCCGTCCAGACAGGTTCTTCTGGTGGTACAAGTGGACCAGGCCCTTGTGATCGGTCAACCAGGTAAAGCGTACACCCTGCAAAACATCGCGGTAGCGCAGCATTCCTTCAACCCCGGCCAACATTTCTTGCTCATGGACCGGATAATTGGACTGTGCAGGTGAGAGCTTCGCGCTGAAGAAGGCACTAATACGAGCGGTTTTCCAGGCAGCGCCCTGTGCTACTACTGCGGCGATCCCGTTAAAACACGCGTCTGTCATAAGCCAGACCGGGTCGACGCCATCCCCATACTGAAGGGCAACGCGGTGATGATCTCGGCAAGCGTGCACAAAGGACTTAACTTGGTCAAAGGCGCGCTGAGCCGTCGCATCCCACTTGAAAGGGACTCGGTCCCCTGTTAAGGCGGAGAGCACTCCCAGGGGAACGCGCACTTTGTAGATGTCATCAGCGAGGTACCCCACCGAGCCTATGAAACCCCGCAAGAGGTCTCTGTTAGTGGGGGCTTTCCAGTTTAGGACCGAATCCACTTTGTCTGGGTCCATACGGATGCCATCATCATCGACAATCCTGCCTAGGATCTTCATTTCTCGGCACAAGAACCTTAGCTTTCCTTCGCTGAGGTAAAGGCACTCCCGTCGGAGGATGTCTAGCACAGTTCGGACATGCCCAATGTGCTCGTCAAGAGTACCCGAGTAAACGACTATGTCGTCTAGGTACACATCCATCCACCGTCCTATGTAACTACTGAATAGGTGGTTCATCAGGGCTTGGTAGGTGGCTGGCGCGTTACAGTCGCCAATCTGGATTACGGTGCTGACCATGTTCCCATCGGGGGTAGTCACTGCCGATCTTTCCACATGCTCGGGAACGATGCGGATTTGCTCGTATGCATCAGCTCCATCTATGATGGACCGATAACGCCCCTGGCTAACTCGCCGTAGGATCCCATCTATGTCTGGGAGCGGAGCTGATAGCTTATGTGTATTTTTATTCCGTTCGCGCAGGTCTACCACGGTCCGTAGCTTATCAGTTCCTGGCTTCCTGATGAGCAGCATGGGGACCGTGTTACCTAGGCTGGTAACCTTCCACCGCCCTGTTTTTAGGTAGGCATCACGTTTATCGATCCATTGGGGTCGGAGAGCTAATGGGCAGCGCGAAGGCCGCCATGGGTAAATCCTGTTTGGATCAACAATAGGGATCTGGTGGTTGATGGCCCGCAGTGGGGGTAAGTCAGTCTCGCTTGCCTTCTTACAGAGAGGCTTAGCCAGTTTTTCCAGATGGGCACGAGCACGCTGCACATGTTCATCTAATAGATCAGCTGCCCGGGATTCCAGGATTTGTACTTGCCCGCCCTTTATGGGAAGCGGCTCTGCACTACCAACCACTACGCGGGGTTCGTTCAGGCCTAGCATAATCTTATGCTGAAAGAGAAAAGGGGTACCCAGGACTAGGTCATAGTTCTGCAGGTTCACCACGTCGAAGTAGCGCTCCGAGTTGATGGTCTGGTAAGTCAATCGGGCCTTTGTTCCATAGTTGATTTTTGACCGAGATCCCTGCACAGCTAGCTGTACGGTGATCGGTTTCGCCAGCTCAATCTTTCGCAGGTCAAGTTGGTCAGCCAGATTAGCCGAAACAAAATCAGCTAATGAGCCCGAGTCGAGGAGAGCCCGAGCAGGCCGCCCATTCACCTCTACCACCACCACCACAGGCTTTGGTATTAGGCGAGTGAAGTCCTTAACGGTACTGGAATTTCGTTGGATGGCCGCATATGTTCCTGCTGGGACTTGTAGACCGAAGCAGTCTAACATCAGTTCCTCAGGTTCGTCCAAGTCATACGCTGGGTAACATCCTGGCTCAATGGCTTGGCCGTGCACCCAACGGACGACCTCCCGACCAGCCGGGCTTCTACCCCAGATCACCCCTTTGCTATAGCGGAGGCGTTCACTCTGTACCTCTGCGAGGTCTTGGTCAATCAAACGCGTCGTCACTCCGTCAAACCCGATAAACCTAGCTGGGACGTCGTCCCAGAGAGATGGACCATTGACGAGCACATCTAACTCGTCAATTACAGTAACGAGATGCCTGGTATACCAGATAGCCAGGTTGAATTTAGCCCTGGAGACCAGGTGGGCTGGTAAAGGAGTTCGAAGCTCCATTTCTCGATCCCAGATGTGGTAGGCGATCCCGTCCTTATCTCCTTCGCTATTGACCAAGCAGTCAAAGCGATGGGGGCGCCCTGAACCAATCCAATCTGGGTCAATGACCATAACCAGGACTTGTTCCACTCGTCGCGCAGTGGGATCGCTCATGATGATGAGACGATCACGTTCCAGGCCTGGGGGGTTTGGGACTCTTCCGCCCGCTATTAGTTGTTCGGCATACCACTCTCCCAGTCGGAAATCCCTGGTTTCCAGGAAGTGAGTTGGGATTATGGTATCCCACTCGCGTTCCAGGCCTAAGGTATTGTCTGAGATCACATGCTCGGCATCGCTGATTTGGTAGACCATAAACCTGTCCCGGCGGTATACCTCTGGCGAGCTAGTGTCATCACCGGGATAAGGTGCGCACATATTTAGGACGTGTTCAGCTCGGTAGCTTAAGGGGTCCCCCATTGTTCCATAGATCAGCTCCTTGTCCTCAAACTCATAGGTAGCCGCTTCGAGAGAACACGTCCCCAGGGACAGATTATCTATCCGCTGGGTAGTATCTACCAGTTCTTGCAGTTCTCTTGAATCAGTGCTAATGTGAGCCCCAAAGCTGGGGATCATTCCAGGAGGCTTATTGGATGTGCTACTCCCTCTTGGTTGTGCCGATGGGCAGTCCCTGGCAAAGTGCCCGGTCTTCTTGCAATTAAAGCATAATTTATCTTGGACGGCGCGGTCATGCTCGTCCTTCGTCAGTTTCCACCTTTTGGTAAGATTTTGTCCTGCTCGTGCAGTTTTGTGTTGATCTCGACTTTGGTCGGTATTTCTCCATTTTCCCCTCTTTCGGGGCTTTTCTCCTGACTCGAGCTGAGTCTCAGCATCAGGTTTAGATGGGTGGTCCTTTTGGTTGGTCAGTCCGGATTTTGTATGGGCAGCAGACCCCTTCGAATCCTTATGCCGTCGGGCGTCAGAGCCTTCGCGTCCTCCTGAAATGGAGTGCGCTATTTCTATTATTTCCGCTGCAGCCTTGACCTCGGTATAGGTCGACTTCTCGGGATTCAGCTTATCCTTCCATAGTTCGGTCTGCAGCCAGGGCTGGAACCCATTCCAGAGTTTGGTTACCTTCTCGCGTTCGCTGACATCTCCGATAAGATTCCATAGCTCATTGAGCTCGGCTAGGTATTCCCGAACTGTTCGGTCTCGTTGTAAACATCCATGCAACTTCCGGCGCTGCTTAGAGCGAAAATCCAATGGAAAGCAGCTGTTGAAGAGCTCCAGGAAAAAGTCATGCAAGTCCCAGGAGTACGGGTCACCTGCAACTTCCCTGACATAGAACTCATGGGCCTTCCCAGTCAGGTAGTGCGATAGGACGAAGACCTGTTTTGCCGGTTCCACTCGACCCGCCTCAATATAGGCAGCTCCTTCAGTAAGGAAGCGGTGGTAAGCCCTGGAATCGGCTGCCCCATCGTACTTGGTCGGGGGTATTGGTTTCAGCTTTCCATATCCAGTTTTGGAGTGCTTGGACGAGTGGGTCCAAGACCGACTCCGAGATCTCGAACGGTGTCGTTTCCGGTCTTTCCTTTGATTAGACCTTCTGTGATGTTTGGACCGGTGATGGTCTCGTATTGTCGAGTCATCACTACTCGAGCCTAGTCCAGGGATTGAGTCATTCGTCCTGCTCGTACTGGAGCTGGAGTCGGAGCTGGAGCTGGAGCTACCATCATCCGAGGGGTACTTCTTGTGTCGAGACCCATGTCCTCGTTTACCGGAGTCCTTCACCCTTCCCAAGGCTTTGCCCAGGTAACTTGTAGGGGCAATCTGTTGGGAAGGTTCAATCACTCGAGTCTCTGATCGGCGAGCAACCTCTGGTCTTTCCCTTTTTAGGGCAGATTTTATTATGTTTCTTATCGGGTTCTGATCTCTACCAGGAGCCCACGTGTTTTTAGAGCGGCCGTGCTTAGGCCTATTCACTTCGGAGGGTGAGGTGTCTGGATCATCGTCTGTTCTAGTCATAGGGCCGTCAGCTCGCCATTGAGCAGCAGTCCTATCTTTAAGCGACTTGGGGTTCCCTGACCGTTTCACGCGGTTCCATTCGATCAATGCGGCTCTTTGTGCGTCCACATCAAGCTCGTCATTATCTAGGTTCAGGCCTCCCCAGTTACCTGGGTCTACTCCCTTTTTCTTGTCGACGGAAGGGCCTTCACCCTGCGACTCCGATGATTCCGATCCTTTGTCGCCTTTGACTCGGGCCATTCGCTTCCCGATCAATTTGCGGTCATCAACCGATAAATTCTGTTCTACTGCCTGCAATACGTCGTGGAATGCCTCTCGGACCCTTCCATGATTGTCAGCACTTCCCGGAGATTCACTTCGATCCGAGATATCCTCGGCAGCTGTTGCCATGCTCAACGCGCTAAACATCTGCCGTGTCTGCCCCTCCACTGAGACGCTCTCTGTGGCAGGCAAGGTCTTTTCAAACGGGGTCGCGAACTCCGTTTGGTTCGGCGAACCTTGGTTGGACTCAAGGTCGCGGCTTTTTCGCAACTCGGTTACTCGCTTCACTGAGGCCATCTGCAACTCTGGTAGAGTGCTTTCCTTAGCGGCCAACGCACGCTCTTCGCCACTATCGCTCAACGAGGACAAGGCGGTTTCCCCGTTCGGTTCTGCTGATGGAACTCGAGCTTGGGGAGGTGGTTCCGCAGAGGACTCGCTCAGAGCTCGATGATTACGTCTCGCTGTCATCGCAGCCACTCGTTCCGCGGTATTCCTCAATGAATATCTAGTCATGGTAAATGTTTTTGGTGAATGCTTCTCAATCTGACCTTAGTGGATCCTCAACGAAGGTGGTGACACGGAGGGCCGGTCCGTGCGTGCCCAGAGGTCGTCGGGGAACAAAGGGGAGACGAGAGAGTAAAAGTTAAAGGGTTAAAAGGCTAGTTGTGATGTTCAAAAAGATGTGACGCTTCAGGTAGGTAGCGGCACACGGAAAAGGTAGAGAAGTCTCCGACTAGATAGAACAGGTTCAACGCCTGTATTGAAATGTCTAGTAGGAGGTCTCCGTCGTACGAGGGTAAATACGATGTCTTTTATACATGGGTGAGTCTCCATCGCTATGGGGACTCTTTTGGGTGTCGGCCGACGCAGTAGCGCGGGCCTTCTGGTGTTCGCCTGGTCCTGCCAGGCTGTGGTGACACCGCATCATGAAGTCTGCCGGCAAAATGGCAGAACGGCAATTGGCAGAATGGAAGATCGTGGCAGAATAGTTTTATAGGATATACATGCATGTAGACCGGTTGCGCTATCGGGCAAAACCATTTACTATCACATATTACCCCCCCTTTGGTCACATAGCATTAGTAATGCCCTCTGACAACAAGAGAGCGTCAACATCCCACTGTCCATCGACCGCTTTATCCAATATAGAGATTTCCTCAACAAAGCCATTGGGTACAATACCTTTATTCACGATGTCCAGCTCCTCCCAGCCATAAATCTCACCTTCCAAAACCCCTTGGCCATCCGACAGCGCAATTTGTGGACCAACCATACTTAGTCCAGTCTCAGTACGCTGTTGATGGTCCAGAATCTCAAACGCATTGGCTAGTTCCTCGTCTGTTATCACCTCAGGTCCTGCAAGTTCATCATCACCCTGCAAGTTCACAGTCAATGGTGGAACCCATGTGAAGTTCCGTGTCAGATCGCCTGCAACTTCCGGATCAATTCCAGGTTGGGCATGAGTGTGCATGTGTGCATGTTTGCGGTGTGTAGATTTTCCTGCAGTGCGATCCATCTTGTAAAGGTGATGTGCATAGCTTGAACGCAACTTGCTCAGTGCTTCAAAGGTGTCGACAGTGAGGTTGCATCGCTTGATGGATTGTGTGCCACCGAGTCCAGAGAAGTACCGTTCGACATCAGCAGCATGTGGGACCACGGAATGCAAAATTATCGCCATCGCTTTCAAAGGGCATTGCTTTGCTGTGATAGAATGTGTCTCCCACCATTCAAGAGCATTTGCCTGACCACCAGCAAAAACACCGGTGCATTTCTGATATTCTTTAAGGTCATGGACGAGATTTTTTGCCTCTGCTTCGCCCCATTTCCATTGCTTTGCGATTGATAGCGCCGTTGTAACCATAAACCCAAAATCACGCCCATTTGCAACCTGTGATATGGCAAGAACTCGGCACAACGGATGCAAGAATAGTGCGAGAGCATGATGATTTGTGTTCATGGCATGGAACCGACGATTGAAGACCTGTTTTGTGTGCATCCAGAAACCCACATGGTCACCGCCATCGAGAGTGAGTTGGGATATTTTTCTTGCACATCGGATGAGCTCAAGCATACAAGATGCAAGAGATGCTTCACGACTCTCGCAGTTTCCAATCACATCGACCAATGGCTTTGTGGTTTTAATGAGCTGGTCCATTGCTGACCAGAATTCAGCATCACGGATGACGATATCAATCACATTTGGTGTGACCAGTGACAAGCCACCCTGTTTTCTCAATGCATCAGGTCGGACACAAGTGATTGAAAGTGGCTGTCTAGTAACCAAATCTTAGCACAAGACCCATATCGTAAAACAAACAGATCATACCTGTGTTCTTGAATACTCATTGCCTGAAGAATAAGTGCATACCAACGTGATTCACAATTCTTCTTCAGATTACGAGTGACATTTTGTTGCTTTGCTTCCTCTTTCAGCTGACCACCCCAATAGTGTGAACTGTTAAAAAATGTCACAATACGAGTTGCTTTCATCACATTTTGCCTCATCCAAGGAAAGGCGCAGATTTCTCCAATTATTGAATTGATGCCATGAAGAAAACATGGAAAGGTCTGTAAAATGCGTATGCTAAGTCTATTCTCACTTCATGTTGCAATGCTGGCACTACTTACAAGAATCCAGTAGAATTGGTCTTGAAGCTTCCGATGGAATGCTTGCATAACAGTCGGATTATCAGTTGTAGTGGCGATAAATCCCTTCGCATCCTGGACTTCCATGGCGTTCAAGGCTTGAGTTGAAACCTCAAGGAGCGCATCAGCAGAACCTCGACATCCAGACATGTCTGCAAGCTTGAGTATGACAGGATAGCAATCCACTTCTGCAGCAAGCACTCCATACAACGAACGTTTCAAGATATCCTCCCAGCCATCAATTAACAGCGTGAGTCGTTTCCTCTCCTTCAGATGGCTGATTTCATCAAGTTGTACCCTCGCTAGCTCGGCATCCATGATTGAGTGTGACAAAATGTAGCGTGAAGGAGCTGAATATGATGGTCGAATTTCATCAAGGAAATTGTGGAAAAACCAATTCTCTGTGGCCGAGAGCGGTATGTTTGCATGGACAATGAAACTACGTGATTTGTGAGTTGATGAATAACGATCTCGGAGAGCAGTACTGACCAGAACAACTTGAAATTAGCACGGTCTTGTTGTGCTTTTGTCAGTGTAGTGTCGGCATAGCCAATCAGGCCCTCCCTTGATCGTTTTACCATGACCCCAGACTCTGTGCTGACTCCCAATCCAGATGTGTCCCCAACGGAATCTGGGAGAAGCTTGGGTGCTTTGATTGCAAGGTGAGCTCGTACTGCATTCTTCGCTTCTTGTGGGGCATGCGCACACTTTGAGATGATGTGTTTCAAAGGCTGGTGATCCCTTCCTTCGATTCGAGCACCAGATCCATTTGGGCCACAGTATCGGCACTCATAGTATCGCCGGTTTGACTTGTTGTCGAGTTTCTCAAGTGGCTTGAAGTGATCAGTGAGTATTTTGGCAGGCGGGCGTCCCCCTGGGTTTGTTGACTGCTTCAGGGTAGAGCTCATAGCAGGCTATTAGCAGCAGAGGATTCAAGTTGACAATTCGGAAGCAGTTGGGTAGTCCATCACACCATAGCTACATTTTCATTCGCTATAGCTACACTTTGCCGACACGGAGTCTGCCAGGATCTGCCAACGACACCAGCACTCTGCCGGCAATTGCCAATGGCAGAACTGGCAGGGTTCTGCCAACAACACTATCTGTGGCAGCACTTCTTCAAGGTTCCCACATGGCACTCTTTGATGCACATTCTGTAGCAGTTAACTTCCCCCTTTCAGGTAGTACAACCTGCTACATTGCATTACCCAAGGTATAATAGCATCCAATGCAACATGTATTTTCTAGACTATGTACTGTATTCAATGTCACACAATATTATAGACTATCAAGATCACATCATTGTCACTGTAATTCACAGATGTCATGTTACAAGAGAACCTGGACAATCATTGTGTCATGATAGGCTTGGACACCACAGTCATCAACAATTTGGTATTCCTGCTGCAGATGCATCCATGTCTGTGCATATACTATGGTAGCATCTGGAATGTCAAATTACTAATCCAGGTTGGAGATGCACAGTCAGGTCTATGTCCAACAAGAGCATGAGACAAAAATATAAGCTTCACACCAAGTGACAATGTCTGCATCACGTGTGGGGCGCTAACGCACACACAATCACCTTCTCTACACGTCCCAACATCCATTCCTGTGTCGCCTTATCCAATATCACTGCAGGTAGCTTGATCTGACCTGCCCCCGTGTTGGCGGCCTT
>JBBPTN010000565.1:0-13338 GCA_038094075.1 Xerocomus spinulosus
CGGTCACTCGGAATTTACCGACGATATTCATTCTCCGGAATAATCACGTGACAACTACTAAAGTGGCAGTGCAACGCGTGCCCCTGGCACAACACACCTCCAAGATCCTTGTGAACGGCGGGAGAGCGTAAAGCCATTCTCAGACGCTGCAAGAAAGGTATTCTCAATCGTCACCTGGTCATCGTCGCTTGGTATCTCATCTCCAAAGCCTGCTGTCGGCGTCATCTCTGGAGCGACAAACAGTGAAATGCTATTAGTAGATACCGTGTCCCCCACATATGTCGAGGTACCCAGCCCGGTTTCCTTGGAAAGGTGGCACAGCTGCGATCGAGTCATACTTAGGTCAATGATACTTCCAGAAGACCGATCGACTCACACGAACAATAGATCCTTCCTTTGGTGCTGATGCAGCATCGAGAGCGACACTGCCCCGTGACGGATCACCTGCATTAATGCGATAAAGCTGAGAGATCTAGACGGGTCAAAGATATTGACAGGTCATTGATACATGAATATATTCACGTACCTGTTGACTCGAGGGATCTACGACACCAACATAAAACTCGTCCTCTTTGCTTCCCAGTGTAGTATGTGACGAGGTAGGGTCACGTTCCTGGATAGCACTGAGTAGTAATTGGGTAGGGTTTCTAAAATCTAGTGATAGGATTAGATTCCCTTTGGAACTGATGGCGTGAGTGGCATGAATGCAAGTAATTAAAATTTTTCCAAGAAAAGTACCTCGTAACCTTCAAGTCGCGACTTAGCACAACCAATGGAGGGAGGGAAAGCTCGGTCACCCCAGGAGACGATAAAGCGGAGGAGGTGAATGCAATGCCAACGGCCCCGTCAGAGAAAACAGAACCGTTGTAGAAAAGTGTAACCGGCCGGCCTGTGATGAACGGGGTGGACGAAGCAACGAGAGAGAGCTGCAAAGCGAACAAAAGCATGAAGGAGAAGACGGGCCGAGACAGTGGTATATCACCGACCTTGTTTGCCTGTGGAAACGCGTTCTGTAGCACACTCTCGAGCCCTTCCGGTGCCCTGTCAGAGAAATAGAAGATGTTATCAACGGCAGATGAGCTACAAGACGCGTTGTTTAGAAGTGAACGTTGCTGAAAAGGGAAGACATACTCGGCAGTGAGTAATTCATCGGGTAGTACTCTGTGCTTTGGGGACAGCGAGGGCGTGCTTCTGCAATCCCAAACGTGTTCCCAGTCGACCTTGCCATTATGCTTGAAGTGTTCACCGAGTATTCGGATTTGTGCGTTCTCATCTTTGACTCTTGTTGCGCTCAGGGAGTCCTCGCTGCCCCTCTCTCGAGTAGTGTGCCACCTCCCGACATGTACTTCTGCGCGACCAGGGACCGTAGAACGAAAGGACACGCCGTTCACAAATGCGCACGCGAGAGAGCACAAGTGAGGTCCATCGCGCGTCCTCGGTAGCGGTGCGGATATACACCCAACATGCTCTGGGTAGAGTTGCGTGAGGGTAGTTGCAATGTGAGATACAGTTTCTGGAGAAGTTGTCGGTGAGGGTGCAAATGAGAAAAGGAGGGTGCGTTTTGGTTCATGTCTTTCAAGTACCCTGAGCAGTGAGCGTGCACACCGAGCACTGTACGTGACTGTGGTAGACATGCCTTTGCCGCTCATTCACTACGCGCGTCTACTACAAGATTTCTGACGACTTTCTCTAGATATGATATGATATGATATGCGCTGTTATCACATGCCAGAGCCCGTCTCTATCTGCAGTGATCATGCCAATAGCTACGTCTCTCACTGAACTCTTGCGTATTCGCATGTGCGTACATCTGTCTGCTATGTGGAGTGGTTATTCTCATCCCCGTTCGTAGCCCAGTCGTTCAGGGTGGAATGCAATGGTAAGCGGACCATGTTTGCATAGTTTCACCGTCATCCTGGGTTTGTTTTGACACAGGGTTGGAAAGCCGTCGCTCGTTGCTGCCATCTCGAACGCAGGTGGTCTCGGTGAGTTGACCGATGCTCGTGGCAGGGTAGGACCTAATGCATTGATCCAGGAATTCTGACAGCTCTCACTCAACCCAGTCCGGATGCCCTGCGCACTGCTATTCAGCAGACGAGAGAGGCCACCAACGAGCCATTCGGTGTCAACATCACTCTCCTTCCTACTATCAATCCTCCAGACTACGAAGGCTACGCCCGTGTGGCTGTAGAAGAGGGTGTTCGGATTTTTGAGACTGCAGGAAGCAATCGTAAGCTTCGTCTCCATGATATCTTTTATCGTTGCTAATGAACTGCAGCGGGAAAATTAATTACTTTCTTCAAGTCCCATGGGTGCATTGTGATTCACAAGTGCACGACCATTAGACATGCAAAGGTCGACTCGTGTCAGTCTTGTGTTAACGTACCTAATTTCATTTCAGTCGGCCGAACGGATGGGTGTCGACATTCTTAGTATCGACGGTTTTGAGTGTATGGCAAGTTGTACATTCGACTTTGACAAAGTAGCTAATGGCTGTTCCAAGGCGCTGGTCACCCCGGGGAAGAGGATATTGGGGGTCTCGTGTTGGTAAGCGATTTATGATTTCTGGAAAATGCCCCAAGTCCTAACTTCCATGCAGTTGGCTAGAGCAGCACAGGAGCTCAAGATACCCTACATTGCCTCTGGAGGATTCGCTGATGGCTGCGGTTTGGCAGCTGCCATAGCTCTCGGTGCCGCGGTAAGTTTTTACTATCACATCTGGACAACCTTGGCTTCATTACTCTGTCATAATAGGGTGTAAACATGGGTGGGTGAGATAACCAGACCCAACTGTCTCGGATTCTGAGAATGCACGTTTTAGGTACACGTTTCATGTGCACGGAAGAGAGGTACAGTTGTGATGATTTTACTGGTAACTATCCTGCTGAAACATGATCAGTCCGATTCACCAGACCATCAAGGAGAAAATTGTTGCATCCACTGAACAAGATACTGTCCACATCTTCCGTACTCTGAATAACACGGCCCGAGTGTTCAAGAACTCGGTGTCAAAGCAGGTCGTCGCACTCGAGCAGAGGCCGGGTGGCGCACAGTTCACCGATCTGCGTGACCTCGTGTCAGGTGCGAGGGGAAAGGTTGTATACGACATCGGAGACCCGGAATATGGTATTTGGACAGCTGGCATTGCCATGGGTCTTATTAAGGATATCCCTACCTGCGAGGTCCTTCTGAACAGGATTGAGCGTGAGGCAGAAGGTATTATCGAAAGGATGGGAATGCAAATCAATCCCAAGGCAAGGCTTTAGATTAGAGTACCCTTGTGGCACTGCATATATCAACAGGGTTGAAACGTTGTTCCTACTAGTCCTTTGCATCCTCGTTGCGCATGGCCCGCTCGACTTCTCCTTTCCAAATCTCTGCAAATTCAACTATGCTCCTGCCCTCGCTGAGGTTCAACGCTTCCATAGGTAACATGTTGTGCTGGTGTGCTGGTGCGTTGCATGTTGCAGCGGGATGCATTGGTGAATTTACTACTCGTAATTCTGGAAGTTCGAGGAGAACTGTGTTTCCATCAAGTGGACGATCCAGTTCGTAAGTTGCCTGGACGAAAAGTGCATAGAGTTCTTCGTAACTGAATAGGAGAGGATCCGTTCTCGGTGCATAGGGGTTGAAGTCAAGCACATGTCCTCCAGAGAGGTCGCGGGTCAGTAAAAGGTCAAAGACATCTACCAGTGACAGTTCGGCCATGCAAATTGAGCGGTTAGTCTTTTTTTCGGTTGCTCGACTGGGAGTACATACAATCTGCTTGGGTCGAGGTCCACTTGGGCCGGATGTTTTCCTCCCATAAACGACGCACTGTCGCTTTGATGTTGGACTGTGTGGTAGGGTCAACCATATAATCATAGAAATTCGTGTCTCTTTGGGAAATTCCTAGATATTCGGGATGGGTGATGCGACCCGCGACTTATTTGATTGCACGAACCGATAAACACGTCGTTCCTCACAAAGCACCTTATCTCTCGACTTTTGTCCACGGGATACCATTTCCTGAGTACTAATTCCAGGTCGTACCGAGGTTGATCTTCCGGACTGCACCCTTCAAGGATGTGTTCAACGTCCAGGTCATATGCGATGAAGTCGGACGACTTTAATAAAAGGTACACATCGGCGGGAGAGGTACATCTGAGGGGAGAGGACATGGGTAAGACCCACGCTGCATCCTGACTATGTCGGTCACGGATGCAAAGGACGCAAATCGACCTGGCTAGTGCACACCTTTGGGGAGGAAAAATTTAGCTTTGGAAAAACTGCTTGGTATTTATCAATGGTAGATCGTATGTCTGCGTCCAGCTCTGGAAAGGAAAAGTGTTGAACCTCGGGTTCCGACCTGTCAGAGTTTTCACTCTCGTCATCGTCAGAAAGTGTGCTCTCGACTACGCTGTGGGTATTTCAGTGATGCCCAAGGCTACGAGCAACGAACCAACACGTCTTCCGATCCGTCTGGGCAAAAGACCCCATTCGATTCGAGATAACGTCTGAACGAGGGATCAAGTGGCTTGATTATCGTCGACCTGATAGACATGAAAGAAAAGGCGGGGAACCAGGACGAAAATTGGAACGCCAAAATGTAGCTCGAACTAATCTTTGGAAAGACATCCTGCATGGGTGAAGCAGACAGAGTCATGTGACCTGATATACTTTGCGCTCTACGCTGTCGACCATGGCGGGGTCGTTGGATGTGGACTCCTTCGCCGCCTGCTCTGATGCGCTTCAAGCAGCAGCACTTGCCACCACCCGTCTAGCAGCATCGCTCCCAGCTGACCTCGCCTTTCATCGTTCCATCGACACCGTACTCGCGCATGACATTGACGCATTCTCTGATCGCGTCCTTTCCTTGGCCAGCAAACTCGTTCGCGTCGCAAATGCAAAAGTGAGCAGAGTGTACGAAGAGGAGGACGTCGTGGACGACTTTGTACACAACATAGTCGATCCGATGGAAGAAATGCTGGAGGGCACGGACAGTGCATTGGACGTCTTCCTTGGGAAAAGAAGAGACCCCGTCCTTCCCATTCCTCCTACTTCCAAAAATCCTTCCCAGAACAATACACAGGCACGCACTACTACCTTTCCAACCTATACATTCACTAACATGCCTTAGAAACAACCATTCCGTGGACGACTAGATCCTGCCCTCACTCACGCCTCCCACTTACCAAAACCACAGTTGTCCTTCAAGCATACTGTTTCCAATACCGATGAGTCCCCCTACATCCCTTCAGCTCTCATGCCACACAAATGGTGCGCCAAGGTGCCTCTTGGGTACGTTTTGCGTGACGAGGGACCAAACCAAGGTAACGGAGATGTCTTTGAATATGACGACGAGGAAAAGACGAAGAAATGCGTGTTGCATCCTTATTATTACGAATTAACTCATCCTTCCTTCCCCGACCACGTCTTCATCCCGCCAGAGGAACCCTCGCTTCCTCCGTCCCTCGACTCTCCCTCACCGCTGTCGACAACATCTCCTTCCTTGAAGTTCATCTCAAATCCCAAATCCCTCCTATCTATGGCGAACGCTCTCACTTCAGTAACAGAACTTGCTGTCGATCTTGAGCATCATTCATATAGGTCGTGCAGGGGATTTCTGGCCCTGATGCAAATATCGACTAGAGAAGGTGACTTTGTTGTTGACTTGTTGGTCCCGGAAGTTCGAGAAGGGCTTAGGCAAGCAAAGGACAAGAGCGACGGTGGCGGTGGGGAAGCACGCATGGCTAATGAAGCTGGCCAAGTTATCGCAAGGGTTTTCGCAGATCCCTCAATCATTAAAGTTCGCTCTCTTCGGTTTACTATCAGGTATTTTTTAATATTTCTCCTAGGTCTTTCACGGAGCAGAGTCGGACATTGTGTGGCTTCAGCAAGACTTCAATATCTTTGTCGTTGGTCTATTTGATACATTTCACGCATCAAAATTACTGGGTATGTTGTTATGTGTTTTCTGCTAGCAATTGAATTGGACGGATATGTAGAGTTCCCAAAGCACAGCCTCGCTTATCTATTGGAGACTTATTGTAACTTCATACCCGACAAACGGTATCAACTGGCGGATTGGAGGATTCGGTGAGCTTTTGCGTTGCTTGATTTACTACTCACCGGTTAACGGTTTGTCTCGTCGATCATGCATCGTCGTTTCTTTGGTGTCTGTGCGACAGACCACTTCCAGCTGAAATGCTGAGCTACGCTCGCTCTGACACTCACTTCCTCTTGTATGTTTACGACATACTTCGTCTCTCGCTCATAAAGCGATCCACTGTTGCCCCTGTCATATCCGGCGAGAATCGCCGGGAACTCATTCTTGGTGTTTTGGTGCATTCATCCCGTACTGCCCTTAGGCTGTACGAAACTGAGGTGTACGACGCTGAGACCGGTGCAGGCCCTGGCGGTTGGGACACGTTGGCAAAGAAGTGGAATAAACTTGCATTGGTAGGTTCACCTTCGCAAAGACGAGGTGTGGAGAATGGGCCACAAGCTGTGATATATAAAGCCGTGCACAGATGGCGAGAAGAAAAGGCTCGAGAAGAGGATGAGAGTACGCGGTTCGTATCCGTTGAACTACTTTTCCCACTTGGCTAATGATGGGTTCTTCCAGATATGTACTGCCAACTCACTACCTCTTTCTTTTGGCAGAGCGCGCTCCCACCACTACTCCAGATCTGCTCTCTCTGTTTAATGGTTCTGGAGGTATCAATGGAACCGTTCCTCCAGTACTCAAGCGTCGACTGGGGGAATTGGTGGCAGTCATCAAGGACGCTGTGGAGACCACTAGGCCAAGGTTCGACCAGGGTGTATCAGCAGACGTTATTGCGACTGGGGCTTTAATGGTACTTCCCAATGAGTCAGAAACAAGGGACAGCTCAACGCCTTCATCGTCATCCATGAACCTTACTAACGAGTCTCGCCTTTGGGTCGTCGCTTCTTCAACAACGTCGGTTACAACTTCGTCCTTATTTGGCGTCAGCATTTCGAGGGAGCGTAAAGGGGAGATCACATTGCCATCTACAGCGGGCGGAGAGGAATCCTATTCCGCATTAGGGGATGTTTCTTTCACCCTATCCAAGGTAAGCTTCGTGGCACGAAACGTGTTGCCCTCATTTTCGTTTGCCAACGCGTATTTGTTTCTTTTCACTTCTTTCTCGGGTACTTTGTGTACTTGCACAAATATGGCCTGGTTGTGTTGGTTCTCTTCGTTCTGCGACGTCCCACATGCTTGTGGTGCTTAAACTCATGTTTCGTCTAGAATACATCAAAATCTACTTTTACACATGCACAAGTGTCAAACGATTCTGCCAAACGTTTCGAAGACATCATGGGCAAGATCCACAAATCTTTGGTTATTTCGTCAGTAGTATCAATACCATTACCTGGGCCCTCTGTCCGGGTGCGTCGTATGTTTGTTGCTGACACGCTCATGCGGCGTCTAGTCGTTCAAATGACGGTTGGTTGACAAACTTTCTTCCTTGGTACAGATACAAGCTTCGGAGACGTCGCACTTAGGCGCTTCAATGAAAGTTGAAATGCGTGAAAACGACCCTGTTGTTTCTGATCCTATACTACCCGCTCCCGAGGGTCAGATTGAGATTCCCTTCGTCCCTGCTCATGAACGCCGAGTTTCTTCAAATCCACAAAGTCAACTCAAGGATGATACGATCGTTGTCGTTGGCCGGGCAGACGCAAGGCAACGAAAACGAAAACGCGAAAGGGCCAGGGGAGGTGCTCCAACTTCGAAGTCGAATCTCGTAACGCGTCTGGGTGGCACTGAAATCCCTGCTTCCAACAACGATTATGACTGGGAAATGGAAAAATTTGATTATTCGGGTGTACCCAACTTGCTGGACAACGAGAGCAAGCCTGCGGATGCACGGGATTTATACGAAGAAGATGAGAGGAAGAGAAAGAAGCGGAGACATGCGAAAGGTACGTTGATTACTTTTGATCGACACTGCGCTTTCTGTATGGAATCTATTTTTCTTTCCATTGGTATGAACCAGGCCAGGCATTTTTGCCTGGTTGTTGGAAACAAAGTTCTGACAGATCTCTTGTTTTCTATTGTCCCTATCAATTCCGAACCATTGAAATTTATTCCAGGATCCGGACTATCCGAGCACGGAAACCTCCGAGCACAACCACGAGACCAACGAGAGGTCAGGAGTGGTAATAAAACTCACACGTTTAGATGAGATCATCCAGATACATCCTTCGGGAGGCAAGGCAAGGCAATATCGAGCTGCATACCATGGCAATGTTTAGGCGCGTCGGGTGTGGCATTGCGAGTGCGTTGTCGTTTCTATTAACTCGGATGTTTTGAGTAGGATTTGCTCTTCTGCCATTCGAAGTTGCGACGTTCAGAATCGGAATTCAGCCCACCCGATATCTTCGTCAAATGTTGCGGCAAAAGACTTGAGGTAAGGATCATGGCTCTTATGCCAATGAGAATTAAGAGGAAGCTGGTAAGCAGAGCGCAGATATACCTCACCTGCAAGAAAACGTTAGCTTTTGAATTCATCTTGATGATATTGACGAGGAAGTGAGTTTGGAGCCATATTGTGTGGCGTTCATGAGCGAGAAGTCACAGACACGACTATTCATGGCCCAGGTGCTGAGGTGAGGTGAGGTCGGTTATAGGACGAGCAGAGACCGTAAAATTCCCAGTGTCTATTTCTCCTCGTTGGATGCGATTGATCCTTTCGACCTATTCGCGGGCATGTCTACACCTACGATGACGAACCAGACTTTACCCAATGACCCCTAGGCCTATCCTCCAGTGACTTCTGATGTCAATACAGCATCTCGGCCATTACCAGAGGGGACCTGTGGAAAGGAACCCATTCCAAATATCGGGTGCGTTCTAGTGAATGACGCATGAATGGAGTTGGACGAGAAAGGTATGTCATCTTAATGGCTTGAGTCTGTACGGCTGACGGCGACCGATGATCCTACAATAGATGACAACATTATGCATCGCATCTGCCACGGCATCACTGATTTCTACTCTCGCATCTAGTATACAAAACCGAAAGTTAGGTTTTCCCGAAGTCAGGTAGGAATGACTAAGGAGAAATTCGGGTAGCCACCAACGCATTGATCCAGATAGATTTGCATACTCGAGGTTTCCAGATTAGCTGGTCCCTTGCAGTGTTTATTCTCATGCAAGGAAATTTTCTGCTTGTCTGGGGTGCTGTCAGCGAAATCAAGGGTCGAAAGGTTTGCTGGTCCAACGGGTGACAGCCCAAGCTGATAATGAGGCAGTCCGTCTAGATTGCAGCCACCTCTATTTTTGTCCTTGGCCAGCGCCCGATCGATCGATGAGTTGATTGGCATGCGTGTCGTGCAAGCTGCTGGGTCAGATTTCCGCTCACTTTAGGTTGCGGCTGAACGCAGTGGCCTACAGATCTAGCGCAGCAATAACTATCTCAGCAGCTGATGTTTGTGGAATACATGAACGAGGGCCGATGATGGGCGGTTTCTATGCTGCGCCACTTCTCGGGCTAACTCTCGGACCCATCATTGGTTTTTGATTGGCCAACAATCCATTATTTTTTCGCCGCATGCGGTGGTATCATTTTTGGGGCATTCATGTTTTTGTTCAAAGACACGTTCCGGATTGAACGTAGTTTGACTTACCCGAACTGCGTTACGCAACCGGAGTAATGTCCCGGAGAATCTCGAGTCTGTTGCGGACTCCTCAATTGCAGAACGTGAAGCCGCAGGGAAACAAGCGAGTGACAAGAACATCATTTCGCAACCAGGCTCGATCGCGAACGAGAAGGCTACAACCGAGATTGGATCCGAGCTAGGAGCAACGATAAGCTGACTTTCACGGACATTAATCCATTTCCACCGCTGTGGATGATTATACAGGGGAGGAACAGCATCGCAATCCTATTTGTGAACGGTGAGTGATGTGAACCATCTCGCAAGGTTAAAGTTGACATTTGTGACTAGGATTGGTGTTTGCATTTCGTTATTTTTTGTCGTACACGTACACGAGAACGATGAGCAAGAGCTACGGTCGTGACGCGCTGTCTGGTATAGTTCTTCTTTCGCTTGGAGCTGGTAAGTGTCTTGTTTGAACAATACGGACAGAAGCTGAAGAGAACAGGGAGCATCGGAGGCAGTGTGATTGGTAGTCGACAGTCAGACTACATTGTGATGAAATTGAAGAACGAGAACGAAGGGAAATGGTATCCTGAGGTGGGCACCCTGATTTCAAAGGCGACGGAGATAGTGACGGGTAGGAAAGATGCGCTTGAAGAGTACGACGCTCGCAATGGTCTGGTTACCCCTGAGTGTCATTGGATATGGGTGGGTGGCAGATAAGCAAGTCAGTTCTTGTGCGGATTCTTCTCAATGTGAGTGGTACACATGCAAAGCTTGGTGAATGTGCTGATGTGTCATAGATGGATCATTGTACGCGAGTACATTGGCATATGTAGTGGACGCGAACAGCTCGTTTCGAGGTACGCTTGCATTTACAACTTCTACGATGGCTGCTGTTCCTCTGTAAGGAGCGGTTGGGGATGTGGATTTGCAGGAGTGATAGTTTTGATGGAACTGCTCATCCTCCCTGTCCTGTACAAGGGCGTCTCTGGGCGAGAATACGAGAGATATGTTTCACCGTGAAAATATTTAATTAATTAAATGAATCGGTCTGTGGCTATGCTGTGACTCGGGGTTTGCCGATGTTGGACATGTTGGCGATGAGACAGACGTGACCAGAATAATCGACCCCTTCGTCGTCGTCGTCGACCACAGCGACGAGACCCTCTCGACGTCGCCAAACACATCGAGCTCAGTCTCTGGTCAAAGCGTCGTCTTCTTGTTCCCGTCTTCTTTCACGCCACCATGGGCCAGTCGCTCTCTCGCCATCCGCCAGCAACACCGACGCCAGCATCCGCGCCCGTCTCAGAACAAGCCAACGACACACACGTACCCCGTCGCTCCCTACCCCGCCGTATCTTTTCGTCGCTCCCAAAGCCGTCCTTGAGGCCAAGAACGCCTTCTTCCTCCCCTGCCCTACCGAACCGACCCGAACAGACGCTCGGAGGCAAGAAACGCCGCTGGGGCCTTTTGCGTAGGCGTGACGTATCAGCCAATGCCAAAGAAACCGTCCCCGAACAAGTACAGCCCTTGGCAGAACATGACGAGCACCAGGTCGATCGTGACGTTGATGAATTTGGCGACATCACACATCGCGTGTCGGACAGTCACTGTGACTCCCAGGCTACATCCACAAAGGGAAAGGAAAAGGCAAAGGACACGTCCGACATCGAGGACGACAATGAAGAGGACGACAGCCCCATTCCGTCCTCGTCAGCTGCTTCCCCTCCCTTCCAATCAGTGACGGATCAACCAGACGACGACCAGGTCTCAATGATATCTCCCCCACTTTTACCCTCAGCACACGACTTTGAGCATCCTCTCGACCCTCCGCTTTCAGAAGCCACGCCATCCTCCCTATCGCAGTCATCAGCCCAGCAAACGAATAGTGGGACCCGACCTTTCCCACCCCCGGGTACACTCGTCGTCGTTCAGGGTGTTGTGCACACGACGGACGTCCCCCGTTCCTCAGAACGCCCTGTAGCCATATCGAATGCATCCTCACCGACAACCAACGATGCGGTCAATTCGAACACAAACACCAGTCTCGAAGCAAATTCAACTCGACCGTCTTCCCTACCACCTGGAAATAGATCGCGCAACCCTCTTTCAGGCATTTTCCCTCGTCCTACCAGCATGGTTTCTAACGTGCATCCCACCCTTCCGTCAGACTCCACGATCGACTCCCAGACCCGGCAAACCACACCCAATGCTAGCGGTGTGGCTGAGGACAGCGAAAATGAGGATCGGACACCTGCTCACCCGCACGGAATCTCGATGACACAAGGACCGATTGGCGCATCTGGTCTGTCTGCAAGTAGTATCGATGTTTTAGGAACTTTATTAAGGTGTGTCACTTCAAACCTTGCATGCCTTACGTGAATATCGATGTTATTCTTTTTTCTCTCCTTTCAACTCCCCCCAAAAGCGTCGCGGCGGCAGCGACAGCTGCGTCTCTTTTAACCGGTTCATCAGAGCCTATATTTTCGTCAGGCCTCACAACTTCTCAACCCTTGCCGTCTTCCGACACCATCCCTCAACCTCCAGGTTTTAACCCTATAGTTCCATCCGAACGCCCACTCTCCCCAACCCCTACTTCTGATGCGGGACGAATGAGGCATGTGTGGAGTAGCCTTCGAGACCGGCTTGGACTGGGAACAGGGGCTCATAGCTCGAATCACCCCAATGACATCACGTCGAGTTTGGGTCCCGGACAAAGTGTACCACCCCAACCATTTGATTTCGGACGACCACGTGACCCTCGTGAGATCATGCTTGCTGAGATGGCGAGAGCATTTAATCTTGGACTTGGACTCGGTGGAACAACAACAAGTACCCCATCCGCTGTTGCTCCTGCGAATTCTCAGACCTTTGAGGGAGGGATATCTGATAATAACGCTGTTCTAGACGAAGACAGGAACAGGGAACGACCTTTGCTTCCTCCACCTGACAGCTTCGAGCGATTCCTCGTGGATCTGCAAGCAGACCTCAGAGTTACATTGATGCAAGAACAGGATCCAGGCGTTCTTCAGGGGATACCGCAAGATGCTACTCCTGAGGGCATAGAAGAGGATGATCAACGTCTTCCCGAGTTGCAGAGTCTCTCCGACTCTGATTCTGATTCTGACGAGTCTGAGACGCGGGACCTCGACAGTGCTGACGAGGACGAACCCGAGTGCCAAAGGGATGCAGACGAAGGCGGCGTTGATGAGGTGCACACTGTCCAAGAACTCAGCGGACGTGCATCACCAGCAGTCTCTGCCCTCGGCGCAGATATCCACTCTCCATTTGGGGTGAGAGCCAGACTTGGATCGATTTCTCCTTTCCAAACCAATGGTACGTCTCTGCTGCACTCAGCACCCTCGCAGCCAACGTCCACGGTTGCCTCTTCGAGCACCACAGGCAACCATGAGGGCGGAAACATTCATGCCACGCAAGCACCCTCTAGTATTGCCATCAGAATAGGAACTCATGTTTCGATGAACGATATGAGCCCGTCGGAGATAAATTCTGAAGAGCTAGGAGGTCGTGGAGAAGGGGCTGCATCAGGCGTGGCGTACAGCCCAGGGGCCTCGAATGGGGAGCAGAGGGCAGAGGCGGAGGGTCGTGCCATTTCGGGGGTCATTGCTGTGTCGCCACATGACACTCTGGATCCTTCAAATGTACTGGGGACCAGCACTGAGGATTTTTTCCTTTCAGGAGCATCGTCGTCCGTTCCTCTGA
>JBBPTN010000566.1:0-13319 GCA_038094075.1 Xerocomus spinulosus
TGCAGGCTCCAGAACATATGGGATTTCTAGTTATTACATGCTCTGTGAATCGCTTACCCAATTTAGTCATGGAATAGACTAGAACAATTGTTAATTGTTCTAGATCTGAGATCTATCATTAGCATTATCAAATGCTGTAAGACATCGGTCGGTTGTGACATAATATTTCCTTCTTATGATAATATTAATGTTGTACAATACTTCTTTCATTCTCTATTTAGTAATTAGAGATTAGATCTCCTCTTTAACTCCAAGTATAAATACTTGTCATGTAATTAGTGGAGATCAGATCTGAAGCAAGAGCTTCTTTCTCTCACACATCTCAGATCCCCTTCACTTCTCTCACAGATCAGTTGATCTGAGATCTTATCAAGCTACACTTTGATCTAATCAAGTGTAATACTCCTATACCAAACCTCTGCTAGTACAGAGTGAGTCTCATTGCTCTATTCTTTCCCTCTTCGCTGTCTGCACACCTTGGAAGAGTGGCTGCACCCAGTATGCTTTCTGGGATGTTACATAAGCACCCTCTCTTTAGGATTGACCTTACATAGTAAAACTATGCTCCTGGGGCCTGGGTACTATAATCAAGCGAGTTGGATGCAGGAAAAAGGGCGTGTTGAGGAAAAAGGGTATGTTGATTGCTGATATGATGGGGTGGTGTCCTCAATCCATTGAAAACCTGGATGCCGTTGTTTGAATTTGAGCTCTGGGGCAGGGCAGGCCACGAGTTTCCAGGATGGTGTGAGGATTCACCATGAGTCTGCATGACGTATAGAGGCTGGGAGTGATTTCTGACATGGTGTAATGAGGTTCCTGGGCCATTGAAAACCTCGCTATGTGAACTTGGGGGCACTACAATAGGCACAGCAGTCTCTGTTGAGTAGGTATGCACAGCCACAGGTGGCTCTATGCAGGGTCTCTATTCCTGCACTAGAAAGAAGTGACTGATAGGTCTTGCATACTCACCACTGGGGAGGTTGGTGACGAACGGGACAGAATTCTGTACCCGAGAGCCGTGTCAGACTGCCACAGCTAATGCTTGTATAAGTATTTCCTTATAAGGAAATTGCCACAGTGGACTTTCAATACTAACATTGTATACCGCTGTGGTGGCAGTGGCAATTACTATAAAAGCCTAGCTGTGGCACCTTCCAAATATGGAAATATGTTCCTGTAGATTCCAGACCTGATTAGTCAGAGAATGTTCGAGAACATCATGATGTCACAATGACTCACTCTGACTCGAGGTGACTCACTATGACATCATTATTCAATCTCTGCTTCAATTACTAGTATAAATAACGTCATGTATCTAAATATTAATTAAGTGCTTCTTGACTTCTTATCACCATCTTATCTTTACCTCACCTCATCTTATCACTAAAGACGATTACTCTCAACCAAGCTATTGCTAGTAAAGTGTAAGTCTCAACACTATACACTATCCCTATCGCTGCTGCGCACCTCGGGCCGAAGTCTAGCAGTGTCCGCTAGTTCGTCATGCGGACCATACGGACAGCCTCTCTTCCGTAAGTCCCCAATTCTCGATGTAACAGGCCACTCGCTAACCGTTTTACCTTCACTCCCGTGCCCTGCAGCCCATCACCCAAAACACCGTGCACCCGGCACCCACATCCATGACAACCCGTCATCGCGCACCCACAATTCACTTGACACCCTGTCAACATGCAAATATTCAGCTGTCTGAACAGCTTCTTATCTTGAGAGACAAATACAATGCCGTACTCAACCGGAGTAATGCACAGCCGTCAAATGGTGCCTACCAAAATCGCTCCTTTGTGGTGCCCAAGCGTTCAACCTCGCCCTCCGGGGGAACGCAGCCTCAGAACTATAAAAAGCAGTGGTCCTTTCGAGATGCCACGTTTCTCCTCATCATCTGTGCTGTCTGCCTGGGGAGGCACCGCCATGACATCGCATGTTGCAACTCGCCCCGCACATGGGACCAAAAGCATGACACATTCTCCAAGTGCATTGGGGGAAGCCTCTATGCATGGCACGACGGCCGGCTGCTCTGCTGCAAATGGCAGCGATCTGAGGGCTATAGCGCGACACACCGCCCTCTCCACATGTGCTCAGGGTGTGGCTCCAATGGCCACAGAGCTCACCAGTGTCATCGAGCTTAGAAGCAGAGTTCCGACAACATCGTACAACCTCAGTGAGTGGATAACTGAGCTGTTGTCCATAGACAGACACGGAAGGTATCACACTGTAGTAGAGGGCCTCCATGCAGGCTTCATTGTAGACTTTCCCTCTCCCCTCTGTACACAAACCCTGCCCAATAAAGCTTCTGTCGACACATATAATCACGTCTTTGAATCCATCATCGACGCGGAACTGTCCAAAGCCTGTTACATAGGTCCCTACTCCTTAGACCAGATCACTTCAGCACTCAGGCCCGTTCAAACATCGCCCATCGTCATAATTCCCAAAGCGGGCAAACTAGGAAAATACTGGCTCATTCAAAACTACTCCTTCCTGCATGCCCCCTCTGTAGAATTCCCATCACCATCTGTTAATTCTCAAATCGATGTATCGAACTTCCCCGCCACCTGGGGAAAGTTCTCCATTGTCACATACTTAATCTTCCACCTGCCCCCTGGATCAGAAGCAGCAACCAGGGACGTCGCAGAAGTGTACCGTACCATCCCAATACACCTGACTCAATGGCCAGCAGCCATAGTGTGTGGTCCATGCAACCAATTTTACATAGACACCTGCCTCGCATTTGGGGCTGCACCATCAGCAGGCACATACGGCAGCCTAGCAGATGCAGGGGCAGACATTTTATGTGCAAATGGCATCGGCCCCTTGGATAAATGGGTAGACGATCACATCTTCCTTCGCATTAAGAAAGAGCATCGAGAAACCTTCAACAACTTACAGCTCACTTGGTGATCCAGCATTCACAATTCAGGCTCCATCCAGCAAAGTGGCAGTCGTGTATGGTTCCAGGGCTCTGATCCTGCATCGAACTTCCCAACGGAATTCAACGAAGATTTCTTCGAACCACTTGCAGATCTTTTGCACAACACCCCACGCTCGAACCACAATGCCACATTCACCTACAACATGGAGGACATCGACCGCATTTCAGCACGCCTAGGCATTCCTTGGGAATGCTCCAAAGACCAACCTTTCGCTTCAGTGGTAATCTACATCAGATTCCTTTGGAACCTAGAAGATTGTGTAGTAAACTTGACAGACAAAAAGGTTCAAAAGTACCGAGCTGCCATACAGGAGTGGACAGGGCGCCACACCCATGTCCTCAAGGACATACAGAGCATTTACGGCAAACTGCTACATGCATCTGCCGTGCTACATGAAGGCAGAGCATACCTAACTAGTCTAGAACGCATGTTGCGCGTGTGCAGCGAGAAGCCATTCATGCCGCACCGGCCCATAAAAGCCATAGAGGCTGATCTGCTCTGGTGGGACGATCAGCTGCAGCTAGGCCGTGTCGCACGTTCCCTCCAGCCACTGCTGCCCTTCGACGACATACAGGCATATTCCGATGCCAGCTCTGGCGTGGGCATTGTCATTGTCATCAGCTCGAAATGGCGAGCTTGGAGGCTCCTACCAGACTGGAAAACCAAGCATGGAACATCGAGAGACATTGGCTGGGTGGAAGCGGTCGGCTTCGAACTCCTCGCTCGCACTGTCCAATTTGTATTCCTGTCCTCGACTCGAGTCATCTTACACAGCGACAACACTGGAATCGTCGAAGGGTGGTGGGCCGGACGTCATCGCAACCCCGACGTCAACACAATCTTTCACAGAATACACTCCCTACTCGCTAAAGAAAATCCCCTCTCAGCCATTTGCACAGTCTACATCCCTAGTGGCGACAACCCTGCAGATGGTCCCTCCCGTGGACTCTACCCGCCCGCCAATCTTCTCCTTCTGAGAATTCCCATCCTCCCTCCCCTCATCCCATTCATTATCGACGCCGTTGACCCCCTCACCCCCTGTGAATCATCCCATGAGGCGAACAGATCCAGCATCCCTACAAGCTGGGATGCTCAGCACAGCATGCAGGCAGGACGAAATGAATTGGCCCACCTCTGAAGACGTGACGAGGACGAAGACTTCATCCTCGACACGTACATTCACAACCACTGACAACAAACCCCGTTTCAACCCTCCCATACACTCCTCCACACGCTCAAGCACCCTTGACTCTAGATCCCCAACACCACGCCCTTACCCACCCTCCTTAACCCCCCATCCTTCCAACCTTCATCCTCATTGCTTGGCACGAGACAGGCTCTGGCTATGGCTGCCCAAACAAGCACCATCGCAAAGCTTCCAAGATGCCGAAGGGAACCCTATTCCCATTGCAGAATCACACCTAGATCACATCCTAGACGTCCTTTGTGCTGCATGGACAGAAAGCACCAAAGAAACGTATGGGGCGGGCCTTTTAGCTTACCACGTCTACTGTGACCTAAATGCCATTCCAGACGAACAGCGCGCCCCCATCTCAAGACCTTTACTAGCAGCATTCATAGCAAGCTGCGCAGGTGCCTACTCAGGATCTGCAATAGCAAATCATGTCGCCGGAATCAAAGTGTGGCATAGGCTACATGGAATGGCCTGGGATGCCAACCATGATGAAACACATGCCTTGTTAACGGGCACCTCTCGTCTTGCCCCAAAATCCTCCACCAAGAAAAAACAGGTCCCCTTCGAACGGAGCACACTCCACCTATTCCACACTTATTTAGATCTTAGCACTCCCAAAGATGCGGCAATTTTCGCCTGTCTAGTAATCACATTTTATTCCATCTCACGCTTGGGCGAGTTCACTGTCCCTTCTTTGGCAAAATTCCATAAATCTCCCCTCAGGTACATTTGACATGCCGACTGTGAATCCCTCCTAGATGCGTCTGGGACACAGCTGTTCTCTTTCCACATTCCCACCACCAAATGTTCCCCCACTGGCAAAACCACCCAATGCGCAGCACTCGACCAACTGACCAACCCAGCCACTTGGTTGCAACACCACTTTGACATCAACCAACCATCATCTTCCGACCACCTTTTCGCTTGGAGGCATCCCAAAGGCCATCAACCCCTCACAAAGCCGGAGGTCACGAAATGCATCCAAGAAATTGTGTTGCAACACAAATTACCCAACCTCAAAGGCCACAGCCTTCGCATCGGGGGCACGTTGCATTACCTACTCATCAGCACCCCATTCAACGTAGTGAAAACCATGGGAAGGTGGTCTGGCGATGCCTTCACCAAGTACCTACACAAACACGCTCTGATTCTAGCGCCGTACTCATAAGAATGGCCGCAACTCATCGAACGCTTAACCGCGCACCAAACGGCTCCTGTGTGTTGAGTGAGTACCTCTGTTGCTGCATCCTTCTACCGGGTGAGCTCATGCCCACGTCGCAGGCTCCTCACACTTGGGTACGCAGAGCCCCACCCAGCGCAGCTAGGCCTCGGGCCGGAAAGCCCTCGCGGCTTTCACCCAATCACACACACTCTCATTACCAATATGTTATTTACTTTCGTAGTTGAACCAATTCAACATTGAACCTTTACTTTGCCTCACGTCTGCGTTTGATGTGCACGGAGTGGGGGTTACTGTTACGATTCCTTGCTTCTTTCGTTACCGCTTTATCCTTTTACCTTTACTGGACATACCCACCGTCCTGATGTTAATAATCCTGCTTATGTTTTGATCCGTTCTAACACAGATTCTTACCTCTTCTTTCTTAGTCAACGTCCATTTCAACACGGACTCCTTTTTCTATCACGTTCTTTCACTTTCTATCGGGTGAGCCATCATCCAATCATATTATTCTTTTGTATTGTACAATAGTTTCATTTCCCTTTATGTTCTGTTTTCCCATACCTCGATAATTCGTATAAGTAGTGCAGTATGATATAGAAGGGATCCCAAGCTTGATCTGCTTGGACTTCTGCCTTGTCACTACAATAGTGTGAATCCACTCCCTGTGAACCTTTGCATTTGTCGCCTGGTTCTTATTCTAGCTTCACTCGAACCTTAGGCCCTCCTTGTCACCATTGACTCAGAGTATTCTTTTGAACCCTCGGACTCGTCCACTTCCTGTGGTCGTTATAGGCACGTTGTTGTTAACGACGTTCAAGACTAGAACCTCAGAACTCTCTATGCTTCATTCTTCCAAGCTCTACGTTAGTCTCTACCCAGGCCTAGCGTAACAAAAGATCAAGCTTCTCCCTTTCAACGCCCGCCATTAGGTAGGCCTCCCCATCCGTCACCATTTCGTACCCCTCCCCCTGGATGAACCCCTTCCAAGGTTCTTCTAAACCCCATTGAGGAACCTTTCAAGCTCCCTCTGGAAACACTCCCCCCCAGACCCCTAGCCTCCTGTTGACTTCCTCCCTTTCCACCTTCGCACCTCCCAGTGCTCAGAACCCTTCCATTCCCCTATCTGCAGCTAGCTCGCCTGCCCAGACCCCACCCCAATCTCCATGCCCTCCGACCCCTCCTATTATCACCATGAGCTCTCCCACTCAGCCCACCTCTTCCGCTTCTACAGAACTGCACCTGGAAACCCCAGAAGAATACGATGGAAAGGAGGAGACGTTCCTCTCTTGGCTAGCCTCAGTTAAGATATACCTCCTCATCAATGAAGAAATCTATGACTTGGACAAAAAGAAGATCGCTTTCGCCCTCTCATTTATGAAGAAGGGCACAGCTAAAGGATGGGCTGCGTCTTTTATCAACCATGCCCTTGATAAGAATGCTTTTAGAATGTTCAAAGGATTTGAAGAAAGTCTGAGGAAATCCTTCCTCTCTTCAGACGTGCGAGGACGAGCACTTATTACGCTCAACACCATGATGGTACAGAAGAATGACGTCCTGGACTATGTTACATAGTTCAAGATTGTAGCACAACAAGCAGAGCTTGAAGACGATCTTATGCTCTGCCATTTGTTTGCAAAAGGACTCAGGCCCGGCATGGTCTATCGACTCAGAACTTCAGACAACCCCCCAAAGGACATTAATCAATGGTACAAGAAAGTGAAGGCGCATCAAATGCACATCAACCAGGCCAAAGAGATGGCCGCATGGCACAATCAGAGTGCCCATAAGAACTCTACCACCACGACCAAGACCTATTCCCCATCCCAGGGGAGTAGTAGAACTAAAGACCCAAATGCTATGGACGTAGATTGTGTCCAACTACCTCAAGATAAGTATGAAGAATACAGATGAAAAGGTTTGTGCTTCAAGTGTGGAAAGTCTGGCTTGGCCAGAGACTGCCCTAACCATGGGCTGGCAAAGAAGATGGAGATGAAGAAAGAATCGGCCGTGAGAAAAGTGGACAACGAAGAAGAACTCTCCAGGCTGGAAGAAATCGAGGATGATGAAGAAGAAGAAGACTGTGCATTTGTCTCCCGAGTTTTTAATGTTATATCACCAGATTTTTGAATGGAGGGGCCGAACCAATGCAGGTACCCTCCAGAGTTAAGAAATGTGCCCCTGTACTTGTAGCAAACAAAGAATTGAAGTGTTACAATTTCCTATATCTTTCATGATGTTCTACTCTTTTCCTATGAGATTCCCCAGGTTTCCAGACTCTTACTCATATCCTATTGATACCGTCATGTTCTGCTTTTCCTAGGACCTTATTTCACTTGTTATGTTTGCAATTAGTCTCTATTTCGGACAGCCTCTCCATAAGTACCTTCTTTTTATAGGTGCTTAGTAACGCATTTTCTTTCACATTCCATAGTATAAATACCCTGCTGCCATGTACTTTACTTTCTCATACTTGATCTGCGCAATCATATGCATTTCTTGTGTTCTCTCTGCTCTCTGAGTTCTCCAGTCATTACCTTGTCTTTGTCTCTGTTTTCTGAGCTCGCCTCAGAATCTAGTCTCTGTCACTTCATCTCTGATTTGGTCTCCTAGCTCAATGGATTCTGTCAACCTCTTTGTGAGAGTCTGACCATTGAGAGGTTGTTGAACGACACAGGTGTGTGTTCAGCGTAACACGAAGGCTCTTTCTATTCCTATTCACCTCGAACAGCACATTAAAAGCCATTGAAACCTCTGCTCTTATTGACTCTGGTGCAGACATTTTGTTATGCTGAACACACACTTGTGTCATTCAACAACCTCTCAATGGTCGAACACTCATGAAGAGGTCAACAGAATCCGTCGAGCTAGGAGACCAAGTCAAGAACAGAGCAATAGAGACACAGGTTCTGAGGCGAGCTCAGAAGACAAGGACAAAGACAAGGTGAAGTTCCAGGGAACTCAGAGAACACAGGAGACACAAGAGATGCATGTAATTGCACAGATCAAGTATGGGAGGTTAAGATACATGGCAACAAGATATATATATACTGAGGAATGCGCAGCATGGAACAATATAGAATGTGATGGAAACAGAAGGAACACTAAGCAGTGATGACAGACACTGCTGTGGAGATATTGTCCAAAATCAATGACAGCAAGAAAGAGGAAGAAATGAATGAGGTGACGAAGTTAGAAGAAAAAAGAGAAAACCATCTATAGGTACAAGAAAGTTGTAACACATTTCTTGCATTGACTGGGACTTTGTTAAATGCAACAAACCCCCCACGACCCAACTCGACACACCCCTTACAGTACAAAATGCAGACCACACCATCAACAAGTAGGGGACTATCAAGTTCACCACCACCCTTTATGTCAAGATCACCTCAATCACCCAGAAACTTACCTTCCATGTAATGCAATGTGGATGAGACAACGTCATACTGGGACTCCCATGGTTCAAGAAGACGAACCCCCAAATTGATTGGAGGAAACGAACTGTCTCCATTGATGACTCTCTTGATGAATCCACCCATATGTACTTCAACCATGCCACAGCCAAAGGGGTTTATTCCTCAAAAGTTGCATTGACCTCATCCCCTACCCCTTGACTCCCTAACCACAAGAATCTGGAACCTAATGAATGGGACCACCTTCTCCACTTTTTTGAATATGAAGAACCTGATATCTTCATTAAATGCACCCACTATCATTATTCCCTCAATCGCATCCAGAAATCCACATCCCGATTCTTCCCCAATGCCTCTGTTACCAAACGATTGGAACAAATAGTGAGAAAGACTACCACATCCACCCAGCTAGCCATGGGAGCAGAAAAAGAGAAGGTCATCGTCTCTTCAGAATACCAAGAATTCACATCGGTATTTCAGAAAGAATCCACTGACCATGTTCCCCCCTCTCGATCTTATGATCATGCTATTAACTTGAAGGAGTCCTTCACGCCAAAGGTCTCCAAGATCTACCCCTTATCCCCTAATGAAAAGAAGGCAGCCAAGGACTTTATCGAAGAGAACCTAGCATCAGGAAAGATATGCCCTTCGAACTCTTCACAAGCATCTCCATTCTTTTTCGTCAAAAAGAAGGATGGAGGTCTCTGTTCATGCCAAGACTACCACTACCTGAATGAACACACCATCTGAGATGCTTATCCTCTCTCCCTTATCTCTGACCTCGTCGATAAACTCAAAGACACCAAAGTCTTTACCAAATTTGATGTATGCTGGGGCTACAACAACATCAGAATCAAAGACGGAGACCAATGGAAAGCTGCCTTTATCACCCACAAAGGACTCTTTGAACCAACTGTCATGTTCTTTGGCATGACAAACTCCCCCCCCCACCTTCCAACGATTCATGAACAACTCTTTTTGAGACTATATCGCCAAAGGATGGCTGGTCATTTACATGGATGATCTTCTCATTCTTTCCCCCAACTAAAGAACCCACAATGAATGAACAAAGAAGGTGCTACAATGTATGAAAGACCTGGACTTGTATCTGAAGCTGGAAAAGTGCAAGTTTAACATCCAGAAAGTCGAATACCTGGGCATGATTATCAAGCCGGGAAACATTGCTATGGACCTGGTAAAACTCCAGGGAATTGCTGACTGGCCCACCCCACAAAAGGTTCAGGATGTCCGTTCCTTTTTGGGCTTTGCCAACTTCTACCGACGATTCATTCCCCATTACTCCAATATCACATGACCACTTCTGAACCTGATGAAGAAGAACATGGCCTGGAACTGGACAGAAAGATGCGAGGAAGCTTTTCAAGAGATAAAGAAGGTTTTTCTTTCACAGCCTGTTCTCTGCATGCCCAACATTACAAAACCCTTTGCTATCACCTCTGATGCCTCCAAACATGCATCTGGAGGCATGCTCTTACAACAAGACTCAAATGGCGAGTGGCACCCTTGCGGATATATATCTCAAACTTTCTCCACCACAGAACACAATTACACCATCTATGATCAAGAACTCTTAGCCATTATTCAAGCCTTGAAGACATAGAGACATTACCTCCATGGATCCCCATTCCCTGTCCTCATCTGGACAGACCACAAGAATCTCACATACTTTTGACAACCCCAGAAATCAATCGATACCAAGCTCGATGGCTTCTTGATCTAGCTGACTTCGATTTGAAAATCAACCATGTTCCTGGCCACCTCTTGTCCACACCAGATGCCCTCTCTTGCTGATCTGATTATATCCCTGAGAATGATGATGACAACGACAACACAACACTCCTCCCCAATAATGTCTTCGTAAACCTTATCGATGGTACACTCCATGACAAGATCTCCTCCTCCTCCCCTTCCGACCCACTTATTGCAAACTCCCTTCATGCTATAGAGGGACTACCTTCCCATTTTCGATCTCGACTCTTAGACTGGTCCTACAATGGGCAGGTCCTTACCTACAAGGGATAAATCTATGTGCCTGATGACCAGGACCTCTGACAAATGGTGGTACAATGCCACCATGATCATGACAGCACAGGACACTCAGGAAACTTGGAAACATGACAACTTGTTGCAGCAGAATTCTGGTGGCCAGGACTCTCTACTTTTGTTCAAAAGTACATTGAAGGCTGTGCTATTTGACAGCAGAACAAAGCCAACACTCACCCATTGCACCCTCCCCTCACCCCCATTCCATCTTCCACATCATGACCGTTTCAACAGATCTCCTGTGATCTTATCACTAATCTTCCTCCATCTGCCAACGGTTTTGATACCCTTTTGGTCATGGTAGACCATGGGCTTATGAAGGGGGTAATTCTTTTCCCCACAAAGAAAACCATCACCACTGAGGGAGTAGCAGCCCTCTTTTATCACAAGGTCTTCCGACGGTTTGGACTCTACAACAAAATCATTTCTGACTGTGGTCCTCAATTCACATCCTCCTTCGCTAAAGAACTTGGAAAACTCTTGAACTACAACCTCTCCCTCTCTACTGCATACCATCCCCAAACTGATAGTGAAACAGAACGTGTCAATCAGGAAGTTGAAACATACCTATCGATCTACTGCAGAAACAACTCTAAAACATAGGTGGATCACATCACCATGGCTGAGTTCATACATAATCACCACTCACATTCTGTAACTAACCATCTCCGTTTTATCTCATGATGGGCTACAAACCCTGTGCCTTTCCCACTGTTGTCAAAGAGATGAACATTCCTGCAGCCGAAGAATGGATCAAGAAGATTGAAGAAGTGAGGAAAGAGGCCCTGGCAGCCCATGAGCTAGCCAGGCAGACGATGAAAGCATGAACTTCACGTTCATTTACCCCATTCAAGAAAGGAGACAAGGTCTGGCTGGAAGCCAGGAATCTCCACCGCTCTATCGAGAATCCAAAGTTCACACCTAAACAGGAAGGACCCTTCTCCATCACTGACGTCCTATCCCCCATCACGTATAAACTCCAACTCCCAAAAACCTGGTACATTCATAACACATTCCATGCCTCCCTTCTATCCCCATACAAAGAGAACGCCATTCACAGTCAAAACTTCCCAAAACCACCACCTGATCTGATCCAGGGTGAGGAACAGTTCAAAGTGGAAGCCATCTTATGACACTGAGGCACACCCAGACAAAGGCAGTTCCTAATCAAGTGGAAGGGCTATCCCACATCTGACAACTCCTAGGAACCCGAACGAAACCTTGGAAATGCCAAGGAACTTCTCCTAGTGTATAAAGCCATGTGCCCCAAGATCTTCCACCTAAAACACTTGCTTCATCGACGCCATCACCAAGCTCTGTACCCATGCCTCGCCCAGTACTACCCCTTACCACTTGCCACAATGGAATGGAGATAAGCCCCGAAGACCTCATCGCCTTTATTACCTTTCTTGATGACAAACCATCCATGACCCATCTAAATCTTCACGTGGATGCTGGATCCTCCATAGACTGCTTAGTCCATGTTTATTATCTTTGCACTTCTCTCCAAACAAACTTTAACACTATTGACTGAATTGCTTCTGATTCCTTTTCCTATGCTACTCTCCCCCTTTGCGTTCGTCTTGACTGTGAAAAACAAAAATTCGCCATTCTCACTGCTCTGGATCAACTTCACTTCCGTGATATGATAGACTATGTTAAAACTTCACTTGCGTTACACCCCCCTTCTCCATTCCAATCCCCCCCTCCTGACTTGACACTGCTGGTCAAAACCCAACCATCATCCCCCGTTACATCTACTTCCCCTCTCATGGCTAACGAACTGTTTGTCTTGGAAAGAATGGAGCTCTACTGGACAACCACGGATAATCCACTTCCAAGCTATCACCCCCACTACAACGAGACTTGCTACTCCTGCTGCCATCTGGGACATTACCAGAAGGATTGTTGGTGGTACTGTTGCCCCCTCTGTGACTGAACTAAACCGGGACATACATACCAAGAAACATTGTCCTGGCCAACCTGTTTGCACCAACTGGAAGGGTACCCCAGTCACCCCTCATCTCCCTGATCCTCCAGCTCAACAAGGAGACTCCTCCAAAGCTCCTCTCCCCATTCTACCTCCTCAATGCCTTACTCTACCTTTTGCCACTCCTCTCCCAGCCCCAACTCCCTCACAATTGTCCCTTCCTCCTTATATCCCAGTGGATGATGAAGACGATGAACTTGAGGAAGAAGACATCACAGAAGTAAAACAACTTGATGTAGATGACAACAACTACCAGCAGCTCACTGATCTAATCGCCCAACAAACTTCATCCGCTTCCCCATCCTCTATTCTGGTCAATGCTGGATGGGAACATGATTCCCCATCCCCTCCTCCAGATCTTTGGGATACTGAGCTTGCAGATGTGTCATGGGGGTCTACATCTCACACCAACCCGGTCGTCCGCACCCCTCTTTGGGACTGACTTTGTGTCATTAATGGAAGGTCAGGTAACTTCCACCATATGAAGGGGGTAATGTTACGATTCCTTGCTTCTTTTGTTACCACT
>JBBPTN010000567.1:0-13286 GCA_038094075.1 Xerocomus spinulosus
TTTCCTCCAGCTTGGGGAGTTCTTCTTCGTCATCCACTTTCCTCACGGCCGGTTCTTTCTTCATCTCCATCTTCTTCGCCAGCCCATGGTTAGGGCAGTCTCTGGCTAAGCCAGATTTTCCACATTTGAAGCAGAGGCCTTTCCTCCGATATTCTTCATACTTGTCTCTTGGCAATCGCACACGGTCCACATCCATGGCATTCGGGTCTTTGGTTCTGCTACTCCCCTGGGATGGGGAATAGGTCTTGGGGGTGGTTGAGTTCTTATGGGCACTTTGATTGTGCCACACAGCCATCTCTTTGGCCTGGTCGATGTGCATTTGATGTGCCTCCGCCTTCTTGTACCAGTTGTTGATATCCTTCGGGGGGTTGTCCGAAGTCCTAAGCCGATAGGCCATACCAGGCCTAAGTCCTTTCGCAAACAGGTGGCATAACATGAGTTCTGCCTATTGCGCTGTGATCTTGAACCTTGTAACGTAGTCCAAGACGTCATTCTTCTGCACCATCATGGTGTTGAGCGTAATAAGTGCTCGTCCTCGTACGTCTGAGGAGAGGAAGGATTTCCTCAGACTTTCTTCGAATTCTTCGAATGTTCCAAAAGCATTCTTGTCAAGGGCATGGTTGATAAATGATGCAGCCCATCCTTTAGCTGTACCCTTCTTCATAAACGAGAGGGCAAAAGCGATCTTCTTCTTATCCGAGTCATAGGTGTCTTCGTTGATGAGGAGGTATATCTTGACTGAGGCCAGCCAAGAGAGAAACGTTTCCTCCTTTCCATCGTATTCTTCTGGGGTTCCTAGGTGCAGTTCTTTGGAAGAGGTAGGGTGAGTGGGAGAGTTCATGGTGACGATAGGAGGGGTTGGAGGGTGTGGAGATTGGGGTGGGGTCTGGGCAGGTGGGGTAGCTGCGGGTAGGGGAATGGAAGGGTTCTGAGCGCCGGGAGGTATGAAGGAGGAAAGGGAGGAGGTCAACGGGAGGTTGGGAGTCTGGGGGGGAGTGTTTCCAGAGGGAGCTCGAAAGGTTCCTCAATGGGGCTTAGAAAAACCTTGGAAGGGGTTCGTCCAGGGAGGGGGTTTGAAATGGTGGCAGATGGGGAGGCCTACCAGATGGCAGGCGTTGGGAAGGAGAAGCTTGATCTTTTGTTATGCTAGGGCCGGGTAGGGACTAACATAGAGCTTGAAAGAACGAAGCGTGGTGAGTTCTGAGGTTCTAGTCTTGAACGTCGTCAGGGACGACGAGCCTATAACGACAGCGAGAGGCTGACAAGTCCGAAGGTTCGAAAGAAAACTCCAAGTCAATGTGACGAGGAGGTCCTGAGTTCGAGTGAAGCAAGAACGAGAACCAGGCGACAAATGCGAAGGTTCACAGAGGATGGATTCACGCTATCGTAGAACAATGTGGAAGTCCAAGCAGATCAAGCTTGGGACCCCTTCTGTATTGTATTGCGCTACTTATATGAATTATCGAGGTATGGGAGAACTGAACATAAGGGGAAGTGAAACTATCATACAATATGAAAGAATAATATGATTGGGTGATGGCTTACCCGATGGAAAGTGAAAGAAGGCCATAGAAAGAGGAGTCCGTGTTGGAACGGACTATGACTAAGAAAGAAGATGTAAGTGTCCGTGTTGGAACGGACTAGAAGATAAGCATGATTATCGATATTAGGATGGTGGATACGTCCAATAGAGGAAAAAGAATAAAGCGGTAAAAAGGCAAGCAAGAAATCGTAACAGTTTGCATGTGTGTGAAAACTTCAAGTACTCACGTGCATATGTTCATGTACCAGACATTGCAATCGACTTACACTTTGCAAGCTGAGAAAACATGTGGGAGGACTTCAAGTTTGGGGTTCACATCCAGGAACAGACTAAACTTCAAGTGCAGACCACAGACAAATGGGCATGAAAACTTGAAGTATGGTCGAACATGGAGAACGTGTACCAAACTTGAAGATTGGGCCAATGCCCAACGAAAGTGCTGCATTTTAAGTTTTGGACATGAATAGACTAATCACCCAACCAGATCACCCAACTATAGTCGGGCAAGAAATGGTTGGCCATCAAGAACCCACTCATCAGGTTGCCATGCAGGAGATCACACCAGGCATGATAACAGACATCATAAACTGGTAGGTAGTACATACAGCCATATAGCTACGTTGTGGTAGTAGCTATCTTTATTCAAGCAAATGAGTCTGATGAAACATCCAATGCATCCAGCTGATATTTCTTGAGTGCAGCAATTCAAGTGTCATCATAGACTGCTCTAGGTAGACCCAGGGTGGCCTTCCTTGAGCTCAGCAGGTTATCACTAGTGCAAATCCTCTTCACAGGTTTAGCACCCTGAGGAGCAAATATGTCGTCATCTAAGAGGCATTCAGTCTTGACAATGTCAAGCTCATAATCAACACAGCATCGCCATTCCATTCTTTTGACGTGAAGGATGTGTTCAGTTCAGTTTTCTATCATGCTCTCCTCCGAGCTCATTCCATGTTCGCCTAGTGTCATGACAAGGCAGGAAAGCCATTGCCAAGTAGGGAGATCATCACTGGCTTCCTCAGTCTTGACACCCATGATGTGGTTGAGAGTAGCAACTCTACAGTGGTATTTCTGCAAAGTGTAAGAATTAGTGTAAGGAAAGTTTAAGTGCTCACATACATTTTGGTGCCATGTGGCCTGCCTACTCGCCTTCTAGTGCACATCCATTGTGGTAAGCAATTGTTCTTCAACCTCCTCCACCATCTCTAGTCTACCATCCTGCATCAGTCTTGATTGCCCCTTGAGCCATGTCATGCATAGTTTCTTGTAGTGGTTCTTCAACATCTCCCTGATGTAATTGTCAGGTTTCTTGACTGCCTAGCTTTCTTCTGTGCATATGTTCTGGAACTTACAAAGGAGAATCTTGATTATAGTGTTGTTCCACTGAGACGTGGAGTTATGTCATAAGTCAAACATCAACTTGTTTGGATCCAGTTCAGGGCCATCCTCGTATTTAAAAGCATAGACATCTGTCACCAAGGCGGTTGCATGAGTGATAAATTCAGTGTCCGGTGAGATGTTGAATGTCGTCTTGAAAAGCAAGCAGACTTGCTCCTGTGTCATGTTAACTCCAAGCCAAACAATTCAAGAGAGGAACGTACAAGTATAAAACCGCAATGGTGGCAGAGTTCTGTCACTTTCTCATGCTCAACTTCTTTGTCTTCAACCTTTCTTCACCTTGGGGAACATTTGTTATTCCCAAGAGTGTCCCTTTGTCCAAGAATGTTGTGGAGTGTCACCTCTATGGCTTTGGTGATTGTCTCAGCCATTGGCGCTTGTGCATCAGCAGTGTGACCATGCCAACCAGGATTGTCGTCACTGCTGCTGTCTGGGTCAGCCTGGTTCTTAGAGGGTGGCTGGGGTTGGAGCTGTGGCAGTGGAGCCAAGTGCAACTAGATGAGTGGTCATTAGTTTCATAGCCAACATGTAAGATATAGCCTACCTCCATATTAATCCCAATCAGTTGGGTTCTGTGTAAGATGCTACGTGATTTCTTAATTCGCCTGATAGCATCAAGAGATGGTGTTGAAGGTGTGTTCAGGCCAACTAGAGGAGGAGGGTGGACAGGTGGCGGAGCAGCTGGTGGAGTCGTTGTTGGGTTGCTTGGGTTGCTTGAATCAACTGGGGGGGACAGGGGACAGGCGGCGGAGTGGTCAGTGAAGGCATCATTGGGTTGGTTGCTGTTGAGTTGCTTGAACCAACTGGAGGAGGTTGAAGGCCAGGTGATGGAGTGGTCAGTGAAATTGTTGATGGGTTGATCATTGATGGGTTGGTAGTCCATGGGGCGGTTGGTGGTATCCAAGCATGATACTATGCCATGGCAGCCATCTCTCTTTCCTGCTCGGCCTGCACATGATCCATCCTATTAGTAGGTGCACTGAGAATGGCAAACAAATACGCACCATGAGTCTGAGTATCTCCTGTTGCATCTGTTTCTCCATCTCTTAAGTCTTTGCTTGCATTTCAAGCTCACGCTGTTGCAGTGCCATGGTCAGTGTTTCTGAGTTGGATGCCTGCATTTCGTCTAAACAACTGTGCAAGTCGTTCTGTCAATGCGTCACTAGGTGATAGAGACAAGAGGATATCAAGGGCTTACCTCAAATTTTTGCCGCAAGCTCTCCATCTCGGCCTTGTGATCAAAAGTGGAACGCTTTTGCACATTGTGAATTTGTGCCTGCAACTCTGTATGCTTCCACTAATATAATAAGATGTGTTAGTATCCACTCATTGATAAACAAATCCATACCTCAAGTCATGCACGAAGCTCTGCCAGCTCTTCCTCCTGTTGTCCCAGCAAGTGTTGCATTTGAAGAGACATGTTCTGCACATCGTGTCAGACATTCAAGATTGCTTCATTGAACAATGAAGCATAGTGCTTTTCCAGAGCTTCTCATTCTCGCCGAGTAATCTGCTGTGAAAAGCTCCAATTTACCACAATCTGGTGGAAGATAAACTTACTGAATTCTGTTGCTGCAATCATGTGCACAATCGATTGACCAGCTCCCCCTTTTTGTAGAGTTCTTTCCAGTGCTTGTGAGTAGTCTACTTCTTCATGACGGCACTTGTCAGCAATGATATGCAGCTAGAATATCAATTAGTCTTCATACCAATAGAATAAGTTCAACTTACTTCCTCTGAATTATTATGCTTGTTGTGACTTGGATTGGCATGGCCAACATCAATGTGTGTGGTGTGGTGCTCACGGTGGACATTAGAGAGCACCTTGGCGAGGTTCCTGTCTTCATAGGTGTAGCATGGGGCCCATGATAGACATTAGAGAGTGTCTCAGTGAGGTTGCCATCTTCAATAGGTGTATGTGTTACGATTTCTTGCTTGCTTCTTTGCTGCTCTATTCTTTTTCCTTTATTGGACGTACCCACCATCCTAACATCAATAATTCTGCTTACATCTTGGTCCGTTCCAACACGGATGCTTACATCTTTCTTCTTAGTCATAGTCCGTTCCAACACAGACTCCTCTTTCCATGGCCTTCTTCTACTTTCTATCAGGTAAGCCATCGCCCAATCATATTATTCCTTCATATCGTACGATAGTTTCATCTCCTTTTATATTCTGTTTTCCCATACCTCAATAATTTGTAGAAGTAGCGCAAGTACGATACAGAAGGGGTCCCAAGCTTGATCTGCTTGGACTTCCGCCTTGTCTTACGATAGCGTGAATCCATCCACTATGAACTTTCGTGTTTGTCACTTAGTTCTCATTCTCGCTTCACTCGAACCCAGGCCCTCCTCGTCCCATTGACTTGGAGTCTTTTCTCGAACCTTTGAATTCATCAGCTTGCTGCTGTCATTATAAGGCTCGTCAATCTTAACGATGTTTAAGACAAGAACATCAGAACTCTTTATGCTTCGCTCTCCCAAGCTCTACAGTAGTCCCTACCCAGGCCTAGTGTAACAGTATGTAATGGGGTGTTTGCAATGTTGAATATTAGAGTGTGCTGCGGTGATTGACTCGCCATCATTAGTACCTGATTGAGTACAGCTAGGGAGCTCTGATATGAGCCCAGTAGTGGGTGGGAGAATTTCTAGGCTTTCAGCTTGGCTAGAGAATAGCTAAGAGGTATTCAACCCACTGAATTTACTGTCAGAAAATTTAACATATTGATGGGATGTGATTACAGGGTTCCATTGAAAGGCTCTATGCATGCGCCGGGTATGCAGTATCGACAGATGAAGTCGGGCTACTCTGGTCAAGGGTTAGATTTGAGAACATCTAAAAAGTGATCAGCCCAATTGTAGCATTACCAGAAATCAGTGTACCTCTGCTTGTGGAAACATTGAATCGTCACCCTGCTGATTGTCAGAAATCGACATCAGACTATCATTATCATCTTTGAGAGCATGGGGGCGAGAGGCAGCCACGACAGAGGCAGCAGATTCATAGCTAGACTCATCCAAAAGTGCACCAGGCATTTGGTGGGCCATTGTACAATGCACAATGCACAATAGTGAAGATATATTGCACCTGAAATTTTCTATGAGCACAAAACAATGGCAAATGAAACTTTGTTGCTTAGTCTAATGGTATTGATACCAGTGTCAGCACCCTTCACATGGCCCAGTGTTTTTGTTGAGAGCAGAGCACAGCGATGTTGTAAACACATTTCACTTGATCAGACAACTTGTTTTTTGTTCTATACCGAACATGACATATCCTGTAAGGCACCATACCTGCTCACTCACATTTTGGGCTGGCCATGACAACAAAATGCCTGCCTCCAGCTATTGTAATCAAGAGCAAAGCAGTGGCGATGTCATTACCATTTATAAAGTTGTCTATATTTGAGTGAATTAGCCCCATGATTAAACTGTAGAAATGAAATGCTCATGCTTGTTGCTATTGTCATTGGACCGAGAAGTGGTGATGTTGTTACCACTTATAAACAATTGAATGTGTTGACTTCTACTAGCTTTTGTAAACATTCATCGTTGAAGAGGACAGCAACAATGTCATCACCTCTTACATGAAATTGCTGTTATTGTGAGCTAGGGGGTGTGAGACGGGATGAATAGTATAATGACCCATGTTGTTATCACCCACTAGATTACCATTGTTCCATATTTTCCTTCAGTGCTGGCACTGTATCAGCCAAAACGTCATTCCAGATGGTGAACGACAGAGCCTATATCTTCCCTTCACAAAAGGTTAGTGTACACAACACTGATGAACTGAACTAACCTTCCATAGACATGCAATCTTCGCCTCAGATATCCTCTTTACTGCTTGACATGGTCAAGACCATGTTGGACGACAATGCCAACCTATTGCACTAACATCTCACACACGTCATGATGATTCCTAATTGCTGAAAGCCTCCTGCAAGATGTGAGGCTGCAGCCATACATTCATAACTGCCTGGTTACAGTTTATGAAGGGCATCATGCTTACCATTTCTATATCTTCTTCAAGCACCACTGTCACCTCCCTAGAAACCTCATGCTAGGGAGAGATAATGGTTTCCAGGGAGACACAGTTGTAATGAGGCTCAGAGTCCGCCTGCCACAAGACATTGTGAATATGAGGGAAAGAGACACCTGTATTGCAGATTACATGATGAATCAGTGAGTGTATGGCATTACAAACTAAAAACTAAAACGTACTGAAGCCAAAGGGCCATGGCTAGGTTTGCACAACAAGTACAAGGACTCACGACAATGTGCCCCCATGGACTCTCACATTCATCAAGCCACTTGGAAGCCCTGCAGGTTACAATCTACAAGCACGCTGTAGAGCCTAGTTAGATAAACTAGTTGTACATACAAAAGTGACATGATGGCTGCCCAAAACACAACACTAAGTTTGTTACGATTTCTTGCTTGTTTCTTTACTGCGTTATTCTTTTTCCTTTATTGGACATATCCGTCGCCTTGATACTGACAATTCTTGCTTACGCTTAAATCCGTCCCAACACGGATGTTTACATCTCCCGTCTTAGTCAAAGTCCGTTTCAACACGGACTCTTATTTCCAAGATATTCTTTCACTTTCCATCGGGTAAGCCAATACCCAATCACATTATTCCTTCGTATCGTACGATAGTTTCATTTCCCTTTATGTTCTGTTTTCCCATACCTCGATAATTCGTATAAGTAGCGCGATACGATACAGAAGGGGTCTCAAGCTTGATCTGCTTGGACTTCCGCCTTGTCACTACGATAGCGTGAATCCATCTCTTGTGAACCTTCGCGTTTGTCGCCTGGTTCTCGTTCTAGCTTCACTCGAACTCAGGCCCTCCTCGTCACGCTGACTTGGAGTACTCTTTGGAACCTTCGAACTCGCCAGCTTGCCACTGTCGTTACAGGCTCGTCGTTGTTAACGACGATCAAGACTCAGACTCTCGGAACTCTCGACGCTTCGTCTTTCCCAAGCTCTACGTTAGTCCCTACCCGGGCCTAGCGTAACAAAAGATCAAGCTTCTCCCTTTCGACGCCTGCCATCTGGTAGGCCTCCCCGCCCGCCACCATTTCGAACCCCCCTCCCTGGACGAACCCCTTCCAAGGTTCTTCTAAACCCCATCAAGGAACCTTCCGAGCTCCCTCTGGAAACACTCCCCCCCAGACCCCCAACCTTCCGTCAACTTCTTCCTCTTTCCATCTTCAACTCCCTCCCAGCGCCCCGAACCCTTCTATTCCCCTACCCACAGCTAGCCTGCCTGCCCAGACCCCACCCCAATCTCCACACCCTCCGACCCCTCCTATCGTTACCATGAACTCTCCCACTCACCCAACCTCTTCCAAAGAACTGCGCCTGGGAACCCCAGAAGAATACGATGGAAAGGAGGAGACATTCCTCTCTTGGCTTGCTTCAGTCAAGTTGTACCTCCTCATCAACGACGACATCTATGACTCGGATAAGAAACAGATCGCTTTCGCCCTCTCATTTATGAAGAAGGGAACAGCTAAAGGATGGGCTGCGTCTTTTATCAACCACGCCCTCGACAAGAACGCTTTTGGAACGTTCAAAGAATTTGAAGAGAGCCTGAGGAAATCTTTCCTCTCCTCGGACGTACAAGGACGAGCACTCATTACGCTCAACACCATGATGGTGCAGAAGAACGACGTCTTGGACTATGTTACAAGGTTCAAGATCGCAGCGCAACAGGCAGAACTCAAAGACGATCTCATGCTATGCCACCTGTTTGCGAAAGGACTAAGGCCTGGTATGGCCTATCGGCTTAGGACTTCGGACAACCCCCTGAAGGATATCAATGACTGGTACAAGAAAGTGGAGGCACACCAAATACACATCAACCAGGCCAAAGAGATGGCTGCTTGGCACAATCAAAGTGCCCACAAGAACCCAACCGCCGCCAAGACCTATTCCCCATCCCAGGGGAGTAGCAGAACCAAAGACCCGAACGCCATGGATGTGGATCGTGTGCGATTGCCAAGAGACAAATACGACGAATACCGAAGGAAAGGTCTCTGTTTTAACTGTGGAAAATCTGGCTTAGCCAGAGACTGCCCTAACCATGGGCTGGCGAAGAAGACGGAGACGAAGAAAGAATCGGCCGTGAGGAAAGTGGATGACGGAGAAGAACTCCCCAAGCTGGAGGAAATCGAGGACGATGAGGAAGAGGAGGATCACGCATTCGTTTCACGGGTCTTCGACATTGTATCACCGGATTTTTGAACGGAGGGGCCGAACCAACACAGGTACCCTCCAAGGTTAAGAAATGTGCCCCTGTACTTGTAGCGAATAGAGAATCCAAGGCTCTTTCCATCCCCATCCGTCTCATCGCCTCAAACAGCACATTAAAAGCCGTTGAAACCTCTGCTCTCATTGACTCCGGTGCAGACATCTCTTGTATTGATTGGGATTTCGTCAAACGCAACAAACTCCCCATGACCCGACTGGACACCCCCCTGACAGTAAGAAACGCTGACCATACCGTGAATAAAAAGGGGTCCATCAAGTTCACCACCACTCTTTACGTGGAAATTGCGTCAGTCACCCAAAAACTTACCTTCCACGTAATGCAATGTGGACGAGACAACATCATACTCGGACTCCCATGGTTCAAGAAGACGAATCCTCAAATTGACTGGAGGAAACGAACCATCTCCATCGACAACTCTCTCGACGAATCCACTTACATGTACTTCGACCATGCTGCGGCCAAAGGAGTCCATTCTTCGAAAACCATTTCCTCATCCTCCACCCCTCACCTCCCTAATCACAAAAATTTGGAACCTAACGAACGGGACCATCTTGAATACGAAGAACCTGATGCCTTTGTCAAACGCGCCCACTATCACTATTCCCTTAACCGCATCCAGAAATCTGCATCCCGATTCTTTCCCAACGCCTCTGTCACCAAACGATTGGAACAAATAGTGAGAAAGACTACTACCTCCACCCAATTAGCTATGGGAGCGGAGAAAGAGAAAATCACCCTTCCCCCCGAATATGAAGAATTCGCATAGGTGTTCCAGAAAGAGTCCACCAACCACGTTCCCCCCTCTCGACCATATGATCACGCCATCAATCTGAAAGAATCCTTTACACCAAAGGTCTCCAAGATCTATCCATTATCCCCTGATGAAAAGAAAGCGGCTGAGGACTTCATTGAAGAAAACCTCAAATCCGGAAAGATACGCCCCTCGAACTCCCCACAAGCATCTCCATTTTTCTTTGTCAAAAAGAAAGACGGAGGTCTCCGTCCATGTCAAGACTACCGCTACCTGAACGAACATACCATCCGAGACGCTTATCCTCTCCCCCTTATCTCCGACCTCATCGATAAACTTAAAGACGCCAAGATGTTCACTAAGTTCGATGTACGATGGGGCTACAACAACGTCAGAATCAAAGACGGAGACCAATGGAAAGCAGCCTTTATCACCCACAAGGGGCTCTTCGAACCAACGGTCATATTCTTTGGCATGACAAATTCCCCTCCCACTTTTGTTACGATCTCCTTCCTTTATCGAGACGTTCTTCTCTTTTCTCTAGAAACCCCCTGTACTCATGTATGGGGATACTCATATTGCTTTCGCCATGTGCTGTTATTTCTTGGACCACACTTCTCTACCTATGAAGTATTATGATCTTCTTCCTCCTCGGACAGCTACTCCGCCAGTATCTTCTTTTTATAGATACTTAGTCATGCACCTTCTTCCATATTCTTTACCATTCCATGCTGCGCATCTCATGGTATAAATACCCCGCTGCCCTGTACTGTATTCTCCATACTTGATCTGCGCAATTATACGCACTTCTTGTGTCCTCCTTGCTCTCTGAAACTCTCTGAGTCTTGCCTTGTCTTTGTCCTCTGAGTTCGTCTCAGAGTCTCTGTCTCTGTCGCTCTGCCTTGCCTTGATCTCCTAGCTTGACGGATTCTGTTGACCTCTTCGTGAGCGTCCGACCATTGAGAGGTTGTTGAACGACACAAGTGTGCGTTCAGCGTAACACGCGGAACCAACTTACTCACAAACAGCAAATGGCGAAGCACCCATACTCGGTGTTGGAACGGTAATTGTGGCATTCAATGGGGTGCATGTGCGGCTATCCCCTTGTATCTATATGCCCTCTACAGCCGTCAAACTCATCTCCATGGGTACACTCCTGAAAGATCGCACACTTCGCATCAACGTTGCGATCAACACAATCTCTTTCCAGAATTCACGTTCCAAGGAAACGGTACTCATGTTTCACTGTCATGGAGCAGACACAATGTACTGGATTAAAGCGCCTGCGGTTCAACCTACACTTGCGGCGATATCCATGAATTCTACCGTCGACTACGAGCTTCTTCATCGTCGACTCGGTCACCCTTCGAAAGAGGTGATACGTGCTGGATGGAAACATCTTGCAGACTTTCCTGCGGTCGATATTCCGAAGCAACCAGCAGTTTGCCCTGGATGCGAACTGGGTAAACAAACAAATAGGTCATTCCCACAAGTGGAAAAGAGGGCTTCAGCACCCTTCGAACTTATCCACTCCAACCTAAAATCATTTGAAGTTGAATCCTACCACCGCTTCAAATATGCTGTTGTATTCTATGACGATTACACATCTACGGCATGGGCGGTATGTATACGATCCAAGGATCAAACCTTCAAAGTCGTGAAGCAATTCTTTGCCTATATCCGGACTCAATATAACGCCCAGATCAAATACTGGCACTCTGATGCTGGCGGTGAATACACTTCTCGCGCGTTTACAGAGTACCTCAAGGATCAAGGCATTCGGATCATGCAATCGGCACCTCACGTACACCAACAGAATGGAAGAGCGGAACGCTTCATTCGCACCATGATGGACAAGGCACAAGCAATGCGTCTTCACGCTTGCCTCCCGCCGTCCTACTGGGAATTCGCGGTTTTACACGCTTGTCACGTGTATAACCTGACACCTTCTTCCCGCCTGAACTGGAAGACTCCAATCGAGCTTCTCACAGGGAAGAAACCTTCCATTTCACACCTTCGCGTATTCGGCTGCGGAGCGTACGTGCATATACCTGCCGAAATCCGAAAGGGCAAGCTTCAGCCCAAATCACAACTTATGGTCTACCTTGGCACATCTGCCGGTTCAGACCACAACTACCTCTTTGTGCGACCTGACAATTCTTTGTTCACGTCTGCGCATGCAGTGTTCGATGAACACTTGTTCCCAAAATGTTCGCGCGGTAACGCTCACCGGCCTCTTAGTCAGTTGCCGGAAGAGCCGCATAAACATTCGGATGATGAATCCGATGCGGACTCGACTGGTCCGGATGCGGTAATCAAAGATGAGGACTTCGACGCTCCGAGATCGCGGAAAAAGGATGTGGACAACCATATCGCTCCTCGCACCCCCACTCCACGTCCGGAAACCCCCCCTCCAGCTCCTGTGGAAGCACCGGTCACACCACCCCGTCGTGCTCCACCGCCTGTTCCACATAGGCCCAAGCGCCCTCAACGAGAGGCACGGGTACCTCGTCGACCTGGTAACATTTATGGAGAGGATAAACACCCGACAAAGCAGGTGAAAGAAATCGAACAACGCTCCAAATGGAAAGCCGTTGTCGGTGAAAAATCCAAAGGAAAGACTGCAGAAACCGCACCTGAGGTGCCCCAGCCGGGCCCCTCTACACCCATACTCCCTGGAGCTATGCCTCCGTCCCCGACTCCGTCAGAAGATGATGTTGAATGCCTAGTCCGGGAAGGGGGAGATGCTTTGGTGTCTTACCTTTGTGCGCGCGCTATTCCTATCACCGATCAACATTTCACCATGAACGCTCTTCAGGATTGGACATTCTGTGACATTACCCGTCTTCCTGCTGCTGAACAGGAACTTTGGATGCAAGCTTGTAGGGAACAGCTTGATATGCTTAAACAGCGAAAGGTCTATGATATCGTGGATCGACCCACTGGCCGCCGTGTTCTCAAGAACCGATGGGTCTTCGACGTCAAAGCCGATGGTCATAAACGGGCATGCCTTGTTGCGAAAGGCTTCACCCAGACCGAAGGTATAGACTATACAGACATCTTCAGCCCAGTTGTGCGGTTCGAGACGGTGCGATGCATGCTCGCCCTCTCCGCTCTAGAAGACTGGTACATTACCGGCCTAGATGTGCGCAGTGCCTACCTCTATGGGCCACTGGAAGAGGAAATTTATATGGAGTTTCCTGAAGGGTTCCGACGACCGGAACTCGCCGGCAAAGTTCTTCGCCTCTTACGTGCTTTATACGGACTCAAGCAAGCAGGCTTAGCCTGGTGGTGCGTGCTTGATAAGTCCAT
>JBBPTN010000568.1:0-13253 GCA_038094075.1 Xerocomus spinulosus
ATTGAGGACATACTCTAGCCATGGTATAATGGGCGTCTGGCACAATGTAGCGCTGCTGGAAGCCTGGATGGTGGTGTTGAGGTGAGATCTCAGATACCAAATTTAGCCATCGAAGCTGTTGCCCTCAGTCAGTAGGGGGTCCCAAATTGACTACATGCGTATCTATCATGGAACTGACGGTGCTTGGATATTAGGGTGCATTGAAAACAACCCCGAGACTTGAATCAGGCGAGAACACGATTTCCTGCTTGACGCCGTCAGGTGACAAAGTCATACAGCCGGGAAAATTAGGAAAGAAAATGTCCCTGAGACCATGTCTTGTTGGGGCGTGATTTTCGAGCCGTCTCTCTACTCATGCTGAGCAACGTACTAATTGTGGGAGTAGAGAGCTGCGCAGTCAAGCGAAATGTATTCGACACGGTCTTACCTGAGGATTCGCGGCAGCAAGAGGTGGATTTCCTTTCCAAATCGGACATGGAAAGGGAGAAAATCGATCTTGATACTGGGCCAGGCCATTGAATGGAAGACACGAGTTCCGCCATCTCGGTGGCGATCGTCCGCTGCGACGGTACGAAATGATGACCAACGACCTCGATCCAGAATTATGGGTAAGGAGCAGTCACTCAATGGACAGACAATAATTTAAAACTTGAGAGCACTGTTTTTTTTTTTCATGGCACCCTGTTATTGGGTAAGCGTAGACACACCGCAGTGATGTCCACAGATGCAAAGGCTACGGAAAGAGTGAGGAACCCGTTGAATAAGGCAACAAGAACAGTCCCAGACCATGGCTCAACGTACTGGCGGGTTGCATATCGGATGCTAGATTTAGCCGCATCGTGATTTCATACGTGCTGCCACAGATCCCCTTGTTCATGTTCATGCACGGAATCTCTGATCCGCAAGAACGTATTGGAATGGAACCTGTTGGGCTTTTTCGTTTGCAACAGAGGTCGACAGTCATATCGACCGTGATTCCAGAATGAACCTGCTTGAAAGTGTACCCGCAATTGAATCCGTGAATGAAACACAAAAAGAACATTTACCAGAGCTGCCCTAACCCATGTTTCATGTACACCCATAAATCTCCACGGAGAGCTACTACTAGTGTACATACCGGTAGTGACAGTAGTGGTAGTAGTGATTGGCACGTGAGTACATATAGATCAGGCGGACAATCAGACACGCCTTGCATCATGCCACCACCCATCTTCGCCTCCTCACCGCCCACAAAGGCCCTCATCACCCTCATCCTCATCGAAAATTCGCATCTTCTCTTTCCTTCATGGAACTCACTCAGACAACATTATCTTCCGACCCTTCTCGGTACAATGCGCATCGCAAACCCAGTCATACCTGTATGTCGTATCCACCCTTACCCCTCCTCCTCACCCCCTTCCAGATTCCCGTTCTCTGGCTCACCACCGCACCCGTCGGTGACGATCCTGCGTCCGTCCACTCGCCACCCCCGATTCAGTACAACCAGCTTCCTGACCTCAAGTTCATTGGCTCCAGTCCAGATAACAAGATTTCCTCCCGCATCATCAACAGAGCCACAGAGGTCCGTCCTTTCACCGCACACCTCCCCGTCCTTGACACCATCTACCCATGACAGCTCATGCTCGAAGCTGCCACTCAGTTCCAGGAAGGCCCTGTCAGCTTTCATCTCGTCATCGTCGCCGCCTCTTCACCGGCACACGGCACTTGGGGGGTCCCTGCAACGTTGCCAGCCCAGATAGGACATTCAGAGTGGCGTCTCCTCGCTCAACGAATCGCTCAGGTACAATGCCGCAACTTCCCTTTCTCGATTAATTCATCTGCCCTATCCAGCTCAGAATACACTGCCACATGATCCTCCCCGCCTCCCAGGACATGTCGTACTTGAACGACCTATTCAACACTAGTGTATGTCTCACTTTACCTCTCCCGCTTTTTCTCTGACCCCTCTCGAGCTTCAACTCCAGGGTCACACTCAAGTCCCGCCTTGGTTCCCAACTTCTCCCGAATATACCCTGCTTCTATCTGGAAATCTCTCTCCCTCGTCCTCTCCTACACAACCCCATTCAGACGCACCATTCCCACTCCTTGACTCCCCCGCTATCGGCTCTGCTGACCCCCTACAGAATGCGTCCACGGCCACTCGCCCCCCTGTCCTTCGACATCAGTCGTTTCCCCAAGACGTCCAGTCTGCACCCAGCCCCCCAGCTCAAAGTGGTTCAACTCCAAGCCTCGTGAGTTCACTCCAAAAGATGCATGGCTTGAGCCGCAAGAAACTCTACGGCGCACAGCCCCCCAGACAGCCATTTGTCCGTGAGGAACCTGTTCGCACCAAATACAAGAGCACGCCCACCCCCTTGTCCATTCCGGTAGGTTCACATCACCATACTACAACCGAAGACGGTCGTGTCCCCGGAAAGACAAAGGTAGAACGTGGTCGACGGGCCGATAGACCGTCGCACGTTGCTGATGCATCCAGTTCTTGCTCGCCTGTTCGAAGGAACCATTGGAACCATGTACCCGGTCCAGATATTGGCTCTACGCCATCTTCCCCTGCCTCACTTTCCTCTCAGCATACCACTTCTCCAATTATTCCAACATACCCTGACCTTGTAGGTTACTCAACGACCTCTGCCCCATTCTCATCCGGACCACTCTCATCCATACCCATACCCGAGGACGGTTTTAGTCCCCTTCATGATCCGTCTGGAGGATACGTTGCAATACCGCCGCAATTCCAAACACCCACCACGACTGCGGTAGCCGTGTCCCCGCAGGGACCCGCGTGGACACCCATCCCTACGCCTGTGACCATACCTATGGCCAAGTCTTCGGGAACGTCCCTCACCAATAGACGTCACTCGCAAGAACTCGTACACGGTTCACATATGCAGAGCCTGAACGCCATGTCCAGCAAATATAGACTCGATACTGTTGCCGCAGAGCCCCGCGTAGCTCCCAAGAGCACGCAAAGGGTCAAGGACGCAGGCGACGTTCCGTTTATTTTTTCGCCAGAACTTGAGGCGGTCACGGCAGCCAAGCTCAAGGCGGCATTGCAGTCCACAACGCCCGTCACCGGAGCGAGCGCGAACCAATTCTCGGCGTTTACGTCAGGAAACCAGCTGAATTACGCCGTTTTGGAAGATGCATGTGCGTCGGATCTATTTTCTCTCTTTTTCCCTTTCTTTTTTTAATTTTTGGTTTGGTCACCTGATGGAAAATGTGTTTGACTCGTTCTTTGGCGCGGGATGCTTATCCGATGATCGATGTGGATGCCTTCTATAGATGCCTTGTCGCAAGGAGTACCAGCACTGCCCGGTTACGATACCCTGCAAGACGCGCGTCCGACGGGGTTGGTACATGGAAATGGGCACTGCGGCGATGGGGAGCCTCATTCTCGCTTCGTTGCAAGCACGTCGTCAAGTTCGCTGCAAGGCTGGGCCGGCTAGCGCAGTGCCATTCGATAGCCCGTCGTCGGGCTGCGGTGATCACCAGGTGACAGTGACGGCGACGCGGCGATGCCCGTTTGATGTCTATTCAATCGTTCACCGCCGAAACAAGACCCGGCCGGCAGAACCGTGGTCGTTTCAATTTTTTTTCCTCGCCCGTTTTTTTTCTGTCCTTGTCAACTATACACGTGTTTCACGTGTTGTGTATGAATGCTATCTCTGCTCTCTTTGGTTCACTATCACGAGGGGGACTTTGAAGACATTTTATGCCTTATACCTTTTTCTTTTCCTTTTTGCTCTTGTGCATAGACATTCTTTCGTTGCTATGCTAGTTGCTACTGTAGGGTAGAGCACACTGCACATCACTGTATCATGTTCCGATGTAAAAGACCATCCGTCCTTTTTATTTTGGCTTTTTGATGTGGACAGATCGGTGATATGATGGATGCTACGAAGACTCACGTCATATCTCTGACGGATCGCGCAAGAACCTTGTTTCCCCTGTTTCCCCGCCTTTCCCCACATGAAACACGACTACTGGGCTTGTTCCGCATACACCTATCCGTCTGTGTCAGCCTCTGCGTCTGTACGACCAAGGGATACGTGCCTTGATCGTCTTATCTGCCCCGCCCGTGATCAACCGTGTACCGGTGATGTCAAACGTGGAGCAAAACACGCCTGCCTCGGCTTCGAGCGAGCCTGGCTGCGGGACATCGTCCACATGCTGGAACGGCGTACCCGTATTATAATCCCAAAACGTGAGCGTCCCATTATCCCCTACACCAGGCATCAGCGACGACGACGACGACGACGACGACGAGAAGCAGGACGCACCGCCCGAAAAAAAGACGCCTTCGGCATTGACAGAGAGCGTGTTGATGATCGCATTATGCCCCGAAAAGTTGAAGACAAAGGCACCCTCGGGGCATTTCCATTTCTTGATATTGTTTCCGCCAGCGGAGCCAGATGCGAACGAGTACTCGGTCGGGTGAATCGCGAGTGCGCGGACTGATTTTTTGTGGTGGGTGAGCGTTACCATCGTCTTGCCCGCTGCGAGATCCCAGAGACTGACTGGGGGTGAGGGACGTGACGGGGAAAGGGAGGAGACGTACCGAATCGTCGAGTCCATGGATCCGGTGATCACCTGGGGATCCGAGTCTTGGCACTTTACGTCGGCGACGGTGGCAGAGTGGCCCGAGAGGACGTGGATCTGCGCCTTTGTGCGCATGTCCCACACGCGTGCGGACGCGTCGCGACCCGAGGTGACTAGGACGTCGAGGGTGGGATGGAGGCTGAGGGCGTATACGCCCGAGAGGTGTCCGTGGTAGTGCCGAATGACCTTGTTCACTTCGAGGTCCCAGCATTTGACCATCTGTCCACATGGATGAGCACGCGCAACACGAGCGCGTCAGACACACCTTGTCTTCACCGCAGGAAAAGAGATAGGGATGGCGAGGTGAGACTGCGAGACCGCGTACGGTCGAGATGTGGCCGGTCAAGGAGAGTTTGAGTGCACCCGAGGCGAGGTCCCATATTTTGATGACACGGTCACCGGCGCCAGTAGCGAACCAGGTATTGCCAGGCTCGACGGCGACGCTGCGGACCCAACCGAGGTGGCCGGAGATGACGCGGACGAGTTTCCATGAGGGGTGGTATGTCGGTTTGACGGTGCGTGTCGTTTTGTGGAGGGTGAGTGCTTCGGAGAGTTTTGTCGCTGTCGCGAATGTGGAGGGTTGTGCTTTGGGTGTGTTGTCGATCGTGGCGATCATCCGAGAGGTGTCGGTCGATGCTGCGAGGGGTCAGCCTGTGTTGGTGGGTATTATTGGCACGTACGACCGGCGGTGAGCAATTTTTGGGATGGGTTTGGGCGTGTTGGACCGACGGGGCCCTGCTGAGCGAGCAGTGCTGCAGGCAGATCGCGGTAGTGTTTATACTCGTCCGCCATCTTGACGGCGAGGTGTATGCGGGTGCTGTTGTTATACAATGAGAATGTACCATTAGTATTTGGTTGTACCGACCTGAATTCATCTTGGGTGGTCTCGTCTGGACAGGACGCAAATATGTCTGCGGTGTGTTTCGCTGCTTGTCTGCGGAGGGACATGTCAAAAGTGGCGTTGTCTATATTTGGAAATGGGACAAGAACGTATGTTTGTATTTGTTTGTAACTCAAGGCCTTGTCGTCGTCGTCGTCGTCGTCGAGCAAAGAAAGAGAGCGGCGTAGAGAACGTTGTACTTAGAATACGGACATGTCGTCAGACGCAGCTGAACTCAAAAAACATGTGAAGCAGCTCCAGAATGCGAGCACGAATGAGGTATGTTTTATTCTCGTTTGCTGTGTTGGTTTGGCTGACATGTTTTGTAGGATCGTTTGGCTATCCTGAGGTTGCTCAAGAAAGACTTTCAGGTCAACGAAGCACTGCTAAGGGTATGTTGTTCGCTCGTCTGGTGTGATTCTGTGCGACGTGTGTGCAGGAGAGCAAGGCGGGTCTCGCTGTGGGCAAACTGCGTACGCACGAATCAAAAGACGTCTCCGACCTCGCCAAGGAGATTGTCAAAAAGTGGAAAAACGAAGTCGACAAGGCCAAATCTGCGTCTGGCTCGAAACCGCCTGCCAATGGAAAACCAGCAGGTGTGTTGCACGTTCATTTGTGAGGATTCGCTAACCAAACGATTACTAGTTCGCAGGCAGTCGACCTCGGTGGCCCCACTCACCGCCCCATCAGCCAATGGCAAGCCAGAGGTTCGTACTTCCAAGTCGGACGGTGTCAAGATAACCACGACGGGGGACAACACACGGGATCGATGCGCGGAACTCATCTACGATGGTCTCGCCTGCGACTCTGGAGCCCGTGCGTCCGTTTGATTCTTACCTCTCCGTCTCTGACTCGATTCCCGTCCTTAGCCAGCGATCTCATTACCCATCGTGCCATTGCGGTCGAAAAGGCGGTGTTTGCGCAGTTTGGCGGTATAACCCCAGAATACAAGGGCAAGATCCGTTCCCTGTTTGTCAACCTCAAGGACAAGGCGAATCCGAGCTTGCGTGAGAGCATCGTCAGCGGTGACCTCTCCCCAGAGACATTCAGCAAGATGACAAGCGAGGTAGCGTAATCCATTCTTGATGCTGTGTCACAGACTCATCCGGGGTTAGGAAATGATGACCGAGGAACGGCGTGCTGCTGATCGCAAAATCAAGGAAGAGAACTTGTTCAAGTCGCTCGGCGCTGGAGAACAGGAAGCCGAGACAGAAGGCTTTCAGTGTTCGAGATGCAAACAGGCGAGTGCATCTCCTACACTGATGATGCCGATTGACACCCACCCAGCGCAAGTGTCGTTACCGCCAAGCACAGACACGAAGCGCCGATGAACCCATGACGACCTTTGTCACGTATGTCTCTTGTTTTTCCTCGTGATCTCTCGCTTATCCTTTGTGCAGGTGTGTTAATTGTGGAAACAAGTCAGTGATGTCTGTTTGTATTTCATGTTTGACAACTCATTCTCGCTCAGATGGAAGTTTTCTTGACCGGGCCTTTGCCTCGATGTATATTTTTCTTCTCTATTCTACTCTTTTTGCCGGCTTCGTTGGAAACATGTATACCCTTCGGGCTTACGTAATACAGACCACACTTGTCATTTGCACGCGTTGTACGCGTTGAACGTGTCTGAGCTTGTCCTTCAACATGTCCCAAGACGCCGATGCAGAAGACGTGAAACCAAAGCTAAACTTGCTCATCAACTTTGAGGGTCAACGTAGGTCTCGTCTGACCTTGATCATCCTCTGCTGACCACAAAATAGACATTACTGTAAAAGTGAAGAAGAATATGCCGTTTAAAAAGATATTCGATGCTGCCGAGGTGTGTGATGGCGTCGTGTTATGTGTATCATCTGAGTGACACATGTGTGCAGCAACGCTTTGGAAAAGACCCAGGTGGGTGACTGTTCCGTGTAGCGCGCGTCGTTCTCACCGTCACTCGTGTAGGAACGCTTCGTTTCATCCATGAGGGACACAGGGTAAGACCAGAAGAGACACCTGCAGAGGTACGGTGTGATTGGGTTCGTCTCGTTCCTACTGACCGTCGTGCACAGTTGGGATTGGAAGAGGGCGACTCGGTTGACGCCCATCTACAGCAGGTACGTCAAATGGCGCTCGTTGTCTGTCGTCGCTCTTGTGTACGCTTCGCGTTAGATCGGTGGTTGGTAGTTGGTCTTGTTGTCGTATTAGGGTTGAACGTGTGACCTTTTTTTGAAATGAACACTCGCCTCCTAGGTTGGCTCAGCTATGCCTTTGCTAGGTCTCTCCCTGCTTGCTTGTAGTACAATTAGCCAGCTAACTTTGACAACATTCACAGCGAAGTCTTTGTCGTCGTCTCACTCACGCTCTTCCTTCCCATCTGTCTAGAGCAATTCGCGAGGGACAATGGCTTCTTGGAACCCGAACGCACACATCCATGTCTGTCTGTCGCTGGTGAGGACTCTGCGATAGCTGCAGGGCGCTGTTCTGTAAAGTTGGGCTGGCTTTGGATAGACACGGCAAGCTTTAGGTGTGTCCTGTTCGACTGATTGTAGTCTCCTAATGCCATCCGCAGCCTCTACGTGTACTCGATATCCGTAGCACTTCAGGCGCTCACTGTCATTTCCATGGGCAGCATTGCAGATCGATGTAAGTCTATATCGAAACCCATCTCGTCCAACGTTGACAACCAACCAGCAACGAGTCGCAAACCACTGCTCTTGGCCTTTGCACTCTCTGGCGCGTCTGTCGCCGTTCTCTTCCTCTTCCTATCCTCCTCTTCTCCTCTTTGGATCCTTTCTGCAGTCTTTGCAATCTGTGCCAACGTTGGGTTTGGCGCCTCCGTCGTCGCCATGAACGCTTACCTACCCTCACTCGCACGCGAGTCGCCCGAGGTAATCAAGGCCCAACAGGAACTTGACAAGTCGACCGTCCGAGCGTCCACAGATCTCGACGCCGATGATATGGCGCTCTCGACAGACCACGAATCCGTCTCTGCACCTCTGCTCGGCAGTACAGGCGGGGCACCGGACCACCAGAGTGCGGCACACAAGGCATACGCGACTGCCCTCTCGCGTGCGACGTCGCGCATCTCGGCTCAGGGCATCGCATCAGGGTACTGTGCAGGCATCCTCTTACTCCTCCTCGCCCTCGTCCCCGTCACACGTATGCACGGGTCCACCTTCTCACTCCGCCTCGCAATCGGTCTCAGCGGGGTGTGGTGGATGCTGTTTTCGATACCCGCCGCACTCTGGCTACCAGGTTCACCGCGCGAGCAAACAGCCGGGGACAAGTGGCGCGTATGGCCCGAGATCATCGCCGCATGGAAACGACTCGGGGTGATGCTACGTTGGTCCGAAATAAAGCGTCTCCAACACACGTTTAGATACCTCGCCGCGTGGTTCCTCCTTTCCGACGGTCCGTCTCCCTCTTTTTTCTTTTTTTTCTTTCTCTGCATTGGGTCTCATGTCACGCCTGCAGGGTTCACCACGATCACCTCGACGGCGATCTTGTTTGGAAAGACGACGCTGCAGATGGACGCCTCTGCGCTCGTGCTCATTGGTGCGATCACACCTGCCTCTGGGATCCTCGGCTCGCTCGTCTTTCCGGCACTCCAGCGTCGGTTCGGGTGGTCCAACCTGCGCGTCCTCGTCGTCCTCGTTGCCCTTGTCTCTTGTATCCCCGCCTATGGCTGCCTCGGCTTTCTCCCGTTTGTGAGGCAGCTCGGCGTGGGCGGGTTGACGACCCCCGGAGAGATGTTTGGACTCGCGGTCTACTTTGGTGCGTGGCGTCATGCATGGAGGTGGTCGCGTAGTCTGATGCGACGACAATGCTAGGTTTTGCATATGGTGCCTTTCAGGGTTATGCACGGGCGTCGTTTGCAGAGCTCATTCCACCGGGGGAAGAAGCGCGGTGGTACGGCTTGTTCTCCATCACGGACAAGGTGCGTGTGTCGTTGATGTGCACGTGTTGGGGCTGACGGCCGGACCAGTCGAGCTCGTTTGTTGGGCCGCTGATCGTTGGCCTCATTGCGGACAGCACAGGCAACATCCGCTATGCCTTTTTCTTCCTCGTCATCATGGTGTGGCTCGCGATACCCGTGCTCTTGAGTGTCAACGTCGATCGCGGCAGGGTCGACGCCAAGACGTACGCCGTTGGGCATGTCGAACCATGACAGGAGAAATGTATTTAGTAACCCAATCTGTCTACTATATACGAGAGTAATGAGCGAGTCCTTCGCGTTTACAACCCCTTCTTTTTCTCCACCGTCTGTTTCGCTTTGAAGGACTCGAGTGCCTTGAGTCGCTCCACCAACGTCGGATGCGAATGATGGTACGCCGAATACCTACCCAGTGTCAGCGACAGAAGAGAAGAGGAAACAGAGACGTACAGCCAATCCACCCAGACCGTCGATAAATTCTTGACGTGCAACGTGACGAGCGCGCGTCCGAGTCGGTCACCCATATCCTCCATCTCCGGCGCATTCAACCGGTCCTGAAGTTCGCACGCAAAGCGGTCTGCCTCGAATTCAAACCGACGCGAAATAAAATTGATCGAGGTGCCGATAAACGCCTCCATCGGCGTCAAAATCATCTGTCACCAAGTGAGCAAGACCTCGTCAAGGCGTGTGTGGACCGACCTGAAACATGAAGAACGCGACAATCGTCGGCGGACGCGCCGAGACCGCCTCTGAAAAGTCAAACGCGCGTATAAACTGCGGCGCGTGCAAAAACGCGGGAAAGAGTGCGAGGATGGCAAAGATGTGGACCTGCTTGATGCACAACAGCTTGGTGACGTGCGAGTAGTACCAGTGGCCGAGTTCGTGTGCGAGCACGCCCTCGACTTCGTCTGGCTTGCTCTGCTTGATGAGCGTGTCAAAGATGACGATGTGTTTGCTCTATCAGAACCGTCAGTCGGGTCGTCACGGGCAGAGGAGGGAACGTACCCAGGGGAGACCGAAAAAGTAGGCGTTGCTGTGCGAGCTGCGTTTCGAGCCGTCGATCTCGTACAAGTGCTTCAGCGGGAACCTGAGCTTGTGTGCCAACGCTTCGATCCGCGAACGCAGTTCACCCTCGGGAAGGGATGAAAACTTGTTGAAGAACGGTTGGATGACGGTCGGGTAGACGATGACCATGATAATCTGGAACGCAAACCTATACAACATCGTTGGCACCCACAAGAAACGAGAGGCGGTGTCTTACAAAAATGCCATGAGCCAGGGAACGAAGCGGTCCCCGGCCCACTTGAACACGTAGAGAAAGGCAGAGAGGAACGGTCCACCAATGATGAAGAGAAAGATGCAGGTCTTGATCAAGTCGGTGACGAACAAGGCAGGCGTCGTCTTGTTGAACCCATGTTTTTCCTCCAGTACAAACGTTTGGTATACCGAGAGGAATGTGCTGATCAGGGACAGGGACAGAAACAGGACAGCAGCAAACGCGAGTGATTGGGTGATCTCGTGTCGAGGTCAACGACAGGCAACACTTGGGATCAATGCGCTTACCTCGTACTCGCTACCATAACCAAACCATGCGATTATATTTCCCGCAGTCCCCCATGCCCAGGCATAGAATCCATAGTGTAGCATGATAGAGTCGAGGACCTGTTTGAGCAAGCCCGTGACAAGCAAGAACCGAGCCTTGTCTCTGCCATACAGCTGGGAATTGCGAAAGGTCACTTCATCGAAATGTGCGGCTAGAACCGCGGGGGGCTTCGTTTTTGAATACAGTGGGTACTGACGAAGCCTAGGGGTGGGTCTACTCAGTAGTCCATCGTGAAGCTGAAAAAAAACCCACAGAAGAAAAGACTCGAAGAGCGTTACCGTCCATGAAAAGGCTTGAACATAAAATTTCCAGTCGATTGGTTCCGTCGCGACAAAGGACAGTCGATGCTGCAGCGCAGCCAGCTGAGCGTCCAACACGTCCATGGAAGAGGAGACAACAGCCCACGTGACTCGGTTTCGAGTGCAAGTCCCAACGTGGCTTTTCTTTCTTCATTAGGTTAGAAAATCCTAGTACTACAGGTGGTGCTCTTGAAGCTACCGCACCCGCCAGAACGCCGGCCGTCAGCCTACATCTACTACTCGTCTTATTGGGTTGTCCGTGGCACTGTTACTACAACAACAAACGGCCAACTGCACCCAACACACTCGAAGGCGGTGGCAATGGAACGATGCACCACCACCTCCAACGCGGCGACGACGAGTGCGTGCGCAACTGCGCAACCACCACCACCACACGACGGGGACGGCAAGGCGACAGTAAAGTGGCAACCAGGACGGCGACGGTGCGTGAGTGAAGGCAGCACGACTGTCGCACCTGCATACACGGCGACGACGGCGAGGGGGTGGCAGCGCGGCGACACAGTGCCGCCACTGCCACGACGACGGTAACAGGGAAGGGGAAACGGCGGACGAAGATGGCGACGGCGGAGATGGTGGGACTTGGCGCACCAGCCACGGCAACGGCGACGACGGAAGAGGAGCCTGGCGGCAGCGCAGACACAACGCAATGGTACGCGCAGCACCACGACAATAGCGAAGGCGAGGGCATCGCAACCGCATGCGTTTCACCAACACAACGAGAACGCCCCACCCTATAGTACAGAGGTGGCGTTGCGTCAGCCCACCTTCACTCTTCATGACCACGCGACAACGTGTCCCACCACGACGGCGACGAAAGCCCGGCGTCCCACCAGACGAAGGCGAGGGCAACAGGACAGCGGTGTGGACGGCATCGACCACGGCGCGAAGGTGATGCGACGTTGCTTCCGCCTACACGGAACGGCGAGGGCGGCGTGAAGGGAACACGGGCACGGGTGACGCCGCGGCGAGCCTACCATCTCGATGACGGCGACCGACGGGGCAACGACGCAACAGCGCACCAACTATAACCACGACCACGACCCATAACAAAGGTGGCGGCAACGCAACCACGACGAGGACGAGGACGAGGGCCATCCCGATGGTAGCCTACCACGACGATGACGGCGAGAGTGGTGGCAGCGCAATGGCGCACCAACCATGACAACGGCGACAATGTAATGGTCCGCATGCCGACAGAAGATGAGGGTGGTAGTGGCGCACCACCATGCTAACCAAGGTGATGACAGTAGTGTGATGGTGTACCTGTCCACACAGCAACGACGGCTGCAATGCCCTACTGTGATGGCACGCACAGCGCATCGCCTACGACGATGGGGAGGGACAATGGCATGCATACTTCCACTCACATGTTAACAGTGCTGTGACTGCAGGCCCACCATTGTCACCAGGATGGCAAGGACAGTGGGTAGGCAATGGTGGTGTGCCCACCACCCCCTCTGGTGATGCAATGGTGCACCACCACTACCACCTGGGATAAGCTGCAGGTTTTCATGGGTTAGGTATATGCAGACCTCTACTTGGTACTGACACTGATGCTCTTTTTTTAAAAAAAAATCCTCATTTATTGCCTATCAGGGCATTGCCCCATGGTGGGCATTACATGCAGGATAGTATCTACCATAAGAAGGGGGTGCATGTGTGGGTGTTGGTAGTATTGGCTCAAATGAGCAGTACAGTGGCTCAAAAAAGTGTCCCAATGTTGGGTCATTTTGAACAAATGGATTAATTGCCAGAGATATAAGACAAACAAGACCAAACACTTGCAGAATGAAAGATAGTACCTACTTTTGGCATTCTATCGCCGCTTGGATCATGTGATTTGGTTACCATGGTACTGAGATATAGCCATTTTAAAATGACATGTCATTGGGACACTTATTTGAGCATCATTTCATTTCTGGACTCTGAGTGTTT
>JBBPTN010000569.1:0-13224 GCA_038094075.1 Xerocomus spinulosus
ACATAAGCATGATTTAAGTGTACATAATCATATTCAGCCTTATGGAGAAAATAAACGACGCTATTCCAAATCTGTCTGACTACGTGCGGTCCTCGACCTCGGCTAGACCTCTTTCAACCCGCTGATGCGAGTACTCACCTCTTGACACGAGTGGCTCAGTGACAGCTACTTGGCCAACAAATGTCAAGGAAAATGTCGTTATACCTGTTAAAGGTAAACTCAAGGTCCAGGCCGTCCAGCCAGACGTTGCCCGGCGAAGCCAACACTCCACACATTGTGATCTCAGTGATCGGGTGGGGGTACAGGCTCGAGATGCCAAGACAGTTTCATCCTATCGAATGATGGACGACAAATGATGGCGAAACGATTCACCGACGAGAGGGAGGGGTCGAAGCCACGGTATGGCATCTTCAATTGTAACACTCATCTGTTGTATCGTCGGCACCTCCGGTTCCTCGGCCCATTCTCCAAGTTCTATGGCTCACCTTCCCTCTGCCAGATCACAGACGAGATTCTGTGTCCTCTTACTCACCGTCTTCAGTCAGAATCCCCTTCAAGTCCGAAGAATTCGGCGTGTTCTGGTTCTTAACATATCCGCTGGTATCATGTTGAACTCGATTCAGTGAGTGTCTGTGGTAAGACGTGCCAGTCGGCGCTGGAAAACGAGTTGCCAAACTAGGACATGTTTGACGGAATAGCCGTTTTGCTTCAACATCTGAATCCAGTAAATATTTTGATACTTTATTTCCTCAAAGTCACATTGCTTTCGGCACCATCTACAACGGCGCGTTGTGGGTATCCGACCAGGCCGCAGGTTCGTAGATATACTCGTACCCGCCCCCTGGTACCGAAATATGTATGTCCAATTTACCAGTGATACCATTTCTTGCTTATAGTACTCACGGTTCACATGTCAGAACGAAAGCTAGAATAATTTCCGGTTGGAATCGTCCCCTACCTAGCCGGAATACGCCAGTGATGTTGGCTGCTGGCTCTGAGCGGCTTAGACCGTGAGCTAGACCTGTTATGTACGCATCGCCAGAATACACTGCCTAGAAAGCCCTGGGTGGATGGCATCATACTTACTTGTTTGATAGGGTCATTCCCGCCAATACGAACTCTGCAAGACAGCCACAAAACGATCCCCGAGATATGCCGTGATTTCGCAATCGGCCACAGAGCGAAGTGGTGGCAAAAATACAGGAATGGTTTGTACCCAGGATGACCCGATGATAGCCCATGTTGTGAGAGATGAGAACATTGGAGAACCCTCCAACGGTCCAATCTCCCACCTCATACTCCCCGTTGGATTGGAAGCTGCTCTGGATTGTGGTGCGCGTCGCCAAGCAAGCCAAGGTAGACTTTTGAACCAAATGTCCGCACATGCTGTGATGATGCTAATGGCGTTTTTACCTCTCGGGGGATTTACTTGCATGATTCCACATGCTCCATGCCCTCGGACCATTCATCTTATCTTCTTGACATGTGGTGTCACGTCATAGGTACTAGCCGCCTTGCCACCTCCGGCCACACTAACCGCACCGCAAGCGCAGCGAATTTACCCCTGTATGTCTCTTCTTCATCAGCATGTCCACCAACTTGATCGCAGTCTTGATCGTGTGTCAACGTCAGGCCGTAATGGCACAATCCCAACTATCCACCGAGTCCGCTGCGTAAAGACCGCACACAAGGTCGACACAAGTATTAAGTGAACTGTCGCAAGGAACAATCAGAAGCACAGGTATTGGTTATATCCATATTTGTTTTTTTTTTATGACATTGGTACGTCCATCCAAAACGCACACATATTGACGCTAATGTGCTGCTAGGATGAGGCAAGGTCGCGCTGTCCATCTATACGCATGTGACAGCCGAGTTAGAGTCGTCTTACTGCTTCATTTGCCCGTATGGTAAAAAGCTCAAACAAGCCACGCTACACTCAGCACGTCTATTCCACTTCAACGTATCTTATCATGCTATCTAATAGTTATACATAACGTTTGGCGACAAATAACATGTTCTAACAAGGATGCAACAACCACAGCTCACGCACCGCCTTCCATCACGCTAGGGACTTGCTGTGTTTCCAAAAGTATATCGTCGCCCTCCTCTAACTCCGCAAACTTGATCGTAGTCTCAAACGCGCCAGTGCTCGTCACCGATGTCAAGCCGAGTACTGTGTGGGTGTTACTTCTGTGTCCGCCTTGAAGATCGCGTGCATAAAGTTCTCGCAAGGCCAAAATGAATCGTGGAACGAGTGTGAAGAGAGGTACTGCTTGCGCGATCCCGAGCAGAATCCACCATCCGTCTGGTGGGATCTTGGCTACGGAATACAGCACATTGATAAGCGAGGACGTCAGGATGCTGATAAAAGTAGTGTACCATCAGCTAGGCTGCGTGCGAGGTGATGCGAGGACATACGCCAGAAAGTAGAACATGCCCTCCCTCGCGAGGAGGTTCAGGCAACGACTGAACCGGAATTGCTTTGATGCCCTGTTTCGTACCGACTCTTTATAGAATTGGATCGCGACGAGCAGACACATAAATGCAGCGAGAACGACCCCAATACTGTCCACAACCTTGGACCATGTGGGGGAGCCGAATTGAGTCACGCAAATAGAAACGTTGGGTAGAACGGTAACCACTATATGATTCAAGAAATGAGGTAGCCCCCCCCGGTCAGTACTGTGTTCATGCACATGTTTAAAACCAGGCTTCACGTACCCACGGATGTCATTTGAGTGGTGGAGATCACACAATCAACCAAATAACAGATAACCTCCGTGACGTAGAGTATGAGAAGAGCGCCACGGATAGGCTTCGATCGACTGTACAATGCCCACACACGGAGGACCATAGCCACTACAAGATTTCATGTGGTTCGACCAGCTGGAAGTGATGATGATACTTACAATCCGCTGCGCACATAAAAATAAACATGGCCCATCCGCCGAAAGCGAAGAGTATACCGCCTTTGGTAGGATGTCAGTATGTGGAGCGAAATTTGGAAGGCGGAAACAATGAACATGTGCACTCACAGCTGTTCGGAAAGAGTCAGACGCTTGAGAACCTTGTCGCTGGAGTATGAAGTAGAGACACATACGTCTACCATCGAATATTGTCAAGCGCATTCATTCAATACCTGCAGTCATATAATAATCCACCTTTTTGGGACCAGGGAGGAAAGACCCTCCTACTTTCATTGGACTGGGTCAGTTCATGAATTTAGAACCCCAAGTTTCAAACACAGAGGGAGAACATTCTGGTGGGTGAACCAGTGACTACAAATCCGGATCGCGGAAGGTATGAACCTACATGACACAACACAACCCAAAGTAACGTACCTAAACAGTTGAAAACGGTTAGTCTAGTAGAGCACTGCTGACGCGACGAAGATACTGGCGAGGACAAATAATGTGGAAACCCGTGTCCAGGGCTTGGTCTGCGGCCATATCAGAACGTGTAGTCTATCCGAGGCATACGTCCACTGACCCAGATGTATTCTATCTACGAACATTGTCAGTGAGTTGTCGTGTCCCATGCAATCCAAGTGAGGCATACCTCCTTTGGGAACGTGAGGACTAACAAAATGTTGAAGTTAAGCGTGACGGAAAAGCACGTGCGGGAACGAGATTGTGTCGCTCACCGTAATCATATCCGGCTGCGGTGAGAATTGCAACTGAGAGGCACGATTAGATCAACGGGTGGGAGATGGATAGACGTACGAGTCACATAGTTATTCAACTCGATATTTGTGAGAGTGAGTTGTAGCCTAGCGAAAGCCATGAACCCGGCACGCGAAGCGGTCCGTTGAGCGATCGAGGTCTGCAGAGAGTGGCCAGGCAGTATTCTGTGAGTAGATCGCAATCGAAATTCAGGTTGCGCATATAAAGTCGACGTCGGCGGGCAATCAAATTGACAGCTGTTTTGGTGCCGGGGTCAGGGCGGTATCAAAAGTAAAATGAGCAGTACATCGCCTAGCACTGGCGGTCGTGTCGTCGCATGTGTACACAATAGGAGTACACAATAGGAAATTTGCCGGGTCCGATGGAGAATGTATACCTAGTGAAACAATATAGCTAGAAGGGTCCAATCTACTATGAGCCTATCAACATTCAACAACCAGGAAGGAATATACTTACGAGCTTGAGATCATGATAGTTCTACGGCTCCATGGCACCACGGCCGTCACACTGCCACACGTCGTTCCTGAATTATCTTCTGAGGTGATTGTCGGGGATTCCTTGGCACGTTTACCAACTGGAGCAGTTGACATACACCCTCTTCGGCAGAATGCCTGGCAAGCCGTAATTGCCCGTCTATCAGAGAATCGAATAGCCATGCACAGCCCAAGGGACAGGGGTATAGTATGGCTTCATCGCATCTTGATTGTGTATCTGAAGTCGTCCGATAGTACTCGTTTGAGAGTGGTTGACGAAAATCGCTCCATAATCGAAGATGGATGGGACTCCTGCGTGGGGTGGAACACCCGGAATCGTTGCCGCAGAGGACATCCGGAACTTCGATCAAGTGAGTGATGTTGAAAAGAAGGATAGTAACCTCGTAGTAGATCGAGCGTGACGTGGTCTGAAAACGGGATGCATAAGTCGTCCAAAAACAACTTATCAGTATTCGACAGTTGTCGAATGGTGCCACGAATACACGAGGCACTTCAAGAACTTGGAGAAATCCTCAAGTCATCATGGCTGCGGTTGAACTGTACCTTGAGAAAGCAGTGCAAATTAACTACCATTTTAGGCCTTATCTCTAGCAAAATAGTTTAGAAATGATAAGATTACTGTAACGTGTTACATTGCAAAAAATGTGTCACATCATAGACATACAGTATCCTGTCCTCGTCAGCCAACTTCGGTTCAAATACCCTCGACTTACCGTGTACAATGATCCAGCAGCTGGATGCGCTTGCATGTTCTGCGACAGACGCCACCGGGATAGCCGTGCAGTCACATCCTCTCCACACCTTGAACCCTCAGTGCCGGTTTCCAGGTGTGTATCAAGGGTTGTGGCATCATTCCTAACTTTTGTAGACCATTCCAAAATTGTTTGTAATATCTTTAGGCTGGTGACGCAATTACAACTCCTGGCGAAACCTCTGGTGTTCCATCACACTCGACTAGGACCAGCAACGCAAATCTCTCTTTCTTCCACCCGTATTTCATCGCCCTGTTCCAGTTCAACACCCTCGTTCTGCTCTTCTTCACCTGCGAACACAACCACACTTGGAGTCGCATCGTTTTCAGGTGCCGACGTCAATCCAAAGGCTGTATCGATATCACTCCCACGTCTCCCTTGAAGCTCTTGCGCATGGAATTTCCGCAAACCCAAGATGAATCGTGGGACGAGAGTGACGGCAGGTATAGATTGAGCTATTTCCAGAAACAGCCAAAATGACTCTGTTGCAGTATTTGTTGCAGAGGCCATCATATCTGTGAGTGCATATAGGAGTATGCTATTCATGTGAGCTTAGTGATATAGAGTTTAGAGAAGGATGGGTTAGGAACTTACGCAAGAAAGTAGAATATTCCTTCTCGTACAAGAAGGTTTGTGTAATGGCTGAGTTGGAAATGTTTTGTTGCCCTGTACATCTGAAGTGACTCCTGGATGAAGTGAATACTGACAAGTAAACACATTAATGTGGCAAGAGTGATCTGGAAGGTGTCTATGATTTCAGGCCAAACAGGGCTACCAAACTGCCCTGAACAAAATGAAAAATTAAGAACTTGGGTTGTGATTGCTGTTTTGAAGAACAAAAAAATTGATTGTTGAGTAGCATATATTATAGAGTCACATACCCACAGGAGACTTCACAATGCTGATATTGATGAGAGAAGCAAAGTATGAGATGACTTCACCAGCATAGAACATGAGGAGAATGCAAAGGATGAGTTTGGATTGACCATACAACACCCACACATGAAGGATCATGGATACTGCAGAAAGTGGTGTGATTTATACTGCTGCAGTAGAGTGATCATGTAAACTTACAGTCTGCAGAGCTGATAAAAACCCAGACAGCCCATATGCCTAAAATTTCAAGTATGCTGCCTCAAAGAATTTCAATGGAGTGAACATTTTGAATCAATATACTCACAACTATATGTAATCACTACAAACCATCAATCTGCAATAATGAGGAACACATACACCTATTAAAGAAGGCTTATCAGACACTATATCATTATTCATAAACAATACAAGGAGCTACCCTTGAAGTGGTAGATAGGAAAGAGGATCCCACTATAATCATTCTAACTCAGTGAAACAGCAGGATATGAAGTGTGGACATACTGAGGACAGAGATTCTATCCAGCTGGTGAGTGATTGACAATTGTGTATAATAAGCACACATACGCCACAGAACACAGTCCAAAATAGCGAACCTGAGTGTTACACATGATCAGCCAAAGTACATACAGTGAAGCAGGGACTGGATACACACAAGAACAAACAGCATGGATACACGGGTCCAGGGTTTATTCTAAAATGACATTAGAAAACATCATGAACAGCTTGACTACTGACCCAGATGTATTCTATCTGTGGGACCATCAGCCAGTGTCATACCAGCAGACATGATCATACCTCATCCGCAAGGGTAAGGACTGACGATATAATAGTTCGCGCACCATAAAGACATAGACACATAATGCTTACTGTAATCATACCCGACAGCGGTCAGGATCACAACTAGTAGGGTGAGCAGCCTGGGCCTTGTATTAGCGAGGTAAGGGACGTACGAGCCACATAATTGTTCATTTGAATGCTTTCAACAGCTAGTTGGAGAACGGAAGCCATGGGTATGATACAGAGAACGACGGTATTTTGCTAACTGATGACCGAGATGCCTGGCGCATATAAAGTCAGTAAACGATTACCGAAATGGTGGCACCCACCTGGTGGTCCTGCGCATCAAAAAGATCGAACACTGGATCCTACACTGCCAATTGGCTCGCCGACCGTTGGCAAATTAAAGCCTTGGTAAATGACTGATGCCTACGTAAATATTGCCAGGCCGATGTGATCGCGGGGCCCCATTTGTAAAAGGTTCAGAAAAAAACAGTTTTCGGGTCCCATCCATGGTGGTCAAGCCATGGGAATGGCGTTGAGATTAATGTACTTGACGCAGGTGGTGTGCTAGTATCTAACGAATGTAAGTCTCGCCATTTCCTTGGTCTCGAAGGATTCCCTACTCACTGCTAATTAATTGATTGGGAACAGATTGCTGTGGCTAATGCCACAAGCACGATCATCGGCCGTGCAGTCGTGCCAAGGGCATTCCTTGCCCTAATTGGTGTAAATGGGTACGATGAACCCACATTGCGCAACACACGAGGCCAAATCCTGTATGGTGTTGATGCATATTGCTACCACGATGACTCTTGATACACTGCAACATGAAACATTGGATGGGGAAGTCAGAGATCTCAAAGGATGCTCGGGATTTGTATCCCTTACCACACTTATGGATTATCGCTACCTAGAAACAGCTGTTGTGTTGATGCCGCTGTGGCCGTGCCAAGTCCAACATACATAGCCTGTAACACACCTCACGACGTGAGCATGTGAGGACAATTGACAATAGCGGACGACGCACGAGACCAAGAGGCGTGGGCAATAATAAGCATGTCAAACATTTGAAACCTCTACCCAGCCTATTGCCAAATCAGCCGACGAAGGGGATGATAGGATGTATGGCATACACATCACCGTCCGTCCTTTCTTCCTCTTCTCCCCTGAAAGCACGCCACAAAAATCCAATGAAGCGTTCATCCTACCAATCACAAAAGACACAATCATGACATGCCGAAGACGCACAAGAGCCGAAACGTACCATAGTTCCAACCGAGAACTCTGTAATCGAAGGTGGTCGCAGATAAAGTTGGAGACCTTCCACTAGTAGGGATCGACGCCGGATAAGCGTAAAAGCGAAGTTTTATCAGCGCTTGCGCCCCACATAATCGAGGGCGTCACCATCACCCACGAATTAAGAAGACTTCCAGAGCTCGCTTTGTATGCTCTGCGTATCCAACATGCGCCTATCGTGTATTTCGATATACGTCTTTGATCCCCAACGGATGATTGATCTCGGCTCACCCTTTTCAGTGGTCACTTTCCTCCACCCACTCTGTTTCCTTGTACGGTTCCCCCATTTCTGTCACTTCCCCCTGTTTCTCCACTGCCCGAATCTTTTCTTGCCTTTTTGGTGGTCATGCTGTACGCGTCAATCGATTGCTAATGCTATAACGCTTCAATTCTTGGTTGATGCAGAAGGCGGTATTACGAAATGCGCACTGGATCCCTCGTTGATCGTAATTTCGACTTGTGTTGAATGGTCTATATCATTGTGTATGTCAAATTTTTTGTTTTCTCTGCCATACAACCTGTGTCAACGTTATACTATGACTGTCCGTCATATCCTATTATATGCACTCATCGTCATTCCGAACGTGGGACTGATTTCGGTGTGCATGTGGTAAGTTGCACTGGTCGCAGCACACCAAATATGTCCGTACACTTGCCTTCCGGTTCATTATCAACTCGTGGGAGCTCTATGCAAGCGATCTTCGAGGGAGCCGAGGAAGCGATATCGACACTACCTTCAGTCCGGGGTCACAGTCTGGCAGCGCTGTGAGTGCGATCATGTTTGCGGATGCTGGAGAGAACGAGGCCGACGTGGTGCAGGGTGACGGAGTGGTGACGGAGGAGGTGCAGGATGTTCAGCGCACGAGTAATGGCGCGTAATGGGAGTATGTCGAGGGGTCTTGTGGTGCTGATGATTTATGCAAAGACGCGAATTTGTGCTCACCCAGTTACTTGTTCATGTGCAACGTACTTGCTATTTATTCGCCTGCGTGTGTATCCGTTCACCGTCAACACTCTGTAGTGCGACGTGCGAGCCAAATAGCCTATCAATGGTCACGATCCTGCCGTCGTACGTTGAACCACTGGTATCCCCGTTGAAGCTGAAGATGGTCACGTACATTTGATGATGATGACCATCTCAGAGATGGTGGATTCAAGTTGTCTTGCGGAAGAGGAACACCGCCACATGATACCCACGCTGCCCTTGTAAACTACGCCAACTCTGTGAATAAAGCTATATAGCTCTTCTGCCCTTATTATCCTTATATTCCGACTCTACAGCGTACGTTGTATCATCTCATACGTGCCTGCATCCATCCTATCGTCTGTCGTGGTCCATTGGTGATATCTCTATTGACAGTTTGTTGGCATGTCGACCCCTTCTGTGAACGAGCATGAAGCTGCTATCGATCCTCCTCAGGGCTGGACAAAAGACGAAGCCCACTTGGGCAGGGATCACTACTGGACTGATGGGGCTCATAGCCTCAAGAGCGTCTTCAGTACACATTACGACCTCGAGGACGCAGAGCCTGTCTGGGCTCGCAACCCAGCATACGGCTCCGTCGAGTTCATCTTCCAGGCCAAGCCCAACGACAGGGAGACCCTGATTTATCATTGGTGTGGGTTAGAGGATACGGTGGCCCAATTTGTGGAGGGGTCGTTGCAGAAAATCAAGGAGGACATCAATACGCATGGCGAGGGAAAGGGATACTTGGGAGGGTTGAAATTCATCGACGTTGAGTAATAAATAAGTCTGGACGAGGGAATTTGACGTTTGCAATGGTGTGTTCGTCCTGTGCTTCTGTCGATTATTGAGAGAACTTGTCAGTGTCAGCTAACCTATTCTCTCGGGATCACCAAACGGATCGGGGCATGAGGGATATTGGCCCCGTGCCAAGGATGCAGGTCATGTCTCAACCGCTACAAGTGCTGACTTCCTCGCGCCAACAACCTTGACGTGCAAGCCAAATCCAACATATGACATCAAGGAATATGTTTCCCTCGCTCGCTGCTTGAGCGTCCATGTATGCTTCGAGATGGTGCGGTAGTCTACCGGAACGACGTAGGTGACGTTCACATTGGTTTTCTATGGTTGTGGGCTGAACATTACGCGCATTAGCATTCGAAGGCGTATCTTCTCTTAGAAGCCTCGCTTGGACCCCCGGTTAGCATACACCCTGGTATTGTCTAGGGTACTACCCACAGCTTGAGGATTCGTTGCTGGCATACCTGCGCGTTACAGGCGGATTTTGATACCCCGGATCGGGACTGCTGACCCCATATGCGCATGCTCATTTCGTCTCATGACTGCATGAGCTTTGCTGGTTAGATCTTTTTTTTTCTTTACATCAAGCATGTGGCTTTTACTCTCCAGCAAAGCTACCACAAAGACATTGTTCATGGATCATCTAACTCGTCTGCGGTCTGCGGTCCACTCTCTATCCCGACCTCATGTATCCGGGTGATTGCTCACATTTGTCGGTAGTATAGGCCCGAACGCTCAGTCCTAATCATCTCTAATTCGTACATTCAACCTGCGGTTCGCGCATTCAAGATTCAATAGTGTGTGGTCTGATATAGTCTTTTCCCGGCTTGTGTTTCCATCTGTGTTGGGAAGATGCGGCTGCATACTGGAATGTTGTGAGTGTCGCAAACGTTTGCTATACGCCGTGAACTGAAAGAGCTGAAATGTGCCTGGTATATAGTGTCTCACTTGTTCAGAACTTGTCGAGTCGTCGTCGGCGTATGCGCATTGTGGACTCAGATCGGACTGGCACAGCCGGCAACGCACATGCATGAACTCAAAGGCTCCACGATACGGAGATCCGGGCATTCCGTGCGCGCGTGTGACTGGTGCCCATAAGTGTACAGTGAGGACGGTGCGGCGTGCGTGACCCTATCATGATAGGTACATTAATACGGTGTACCGTGTTCATGCAGAATTTATCTATGTGACCCTACCTCTGTGTTTCCCCATTCGTTCCTCATCACCCACTAATGCGTTGTGTTCTAGGCACAGGTATTTTTCATCACAGGTATGGCCGTCCCAATGCATGGCAATATTGTCCTACGACTGGTGACTGGTGACCAAGCGAGGTTCGAGCCTCATGTGCTAATTGGATCAGAAGGTTGTGATGTCTGATCGCGATATCAGCGAAGATAAAGGGTACAGCATTCACTTGCTGTGGCGTCGCACTATGATGTGTGGCAGTCTGATCTGTGCTTACGATGCTCCACTGCGATGGCTTGGCTATTTCTTGATGGAAATAAATTAACTAACATTTCCAGGGTAAGAATGCTAACAAGGAAAAGTAGGCTATTCTCGCTCGCATCCTCAACCAGCCACCAGGGCCGGGCCGTTGGATTCGATTCGGTCACTGTCCTTCCCGATACGATCCGGAGATTCTGGATCATGTCCATGATGTTACGTGTACGTATCAGCATGCTCTTATTTCCGCTGGCAGAAGTAGTAATAGGTTTATAAATGCACACTCGGCTCGTTGGCGTTTCCTCTGCAGCATATCGCCCCATCACCCTCCGCAATCTTCCACCATAGCAAGCCTTCTCGAATCTCTACCAGCTACATCATGGCATCTGCACTACAGGAAATTGTTCAAGGCATTCTGATAAATAACTGCGTGACCCGTACGTCATTTTCCTCTTTTCGTATGTTTATCTTATAGTTTCCTGTAGTTGCGGTCATCACTGCTGTCGGATATGACTACAGTAAGTAATATACACTATATTTCTTTGCGTCGAACCAATCTCACACATCGCCAGTCCTCACGTTCTCGAACGAGGTGCGCCTCACATGCGATGTAGAGTTTCTGAGCACTTACAATATTTCAGGTTGAATACATATGGGTAATCAGATACGTCCATTTGATTGGTGCACTCTGATTTGAATCCGATCACAGAACAAACCATGGACACGAGTGTCCGCATTGTATGTCATGGTGCATATCCATCGTCATGCTTGTATTGTGAACCGAGAGTAAGATACTTTCAGGTCCGTTATTGCGGAATGTGCAGTATTGGGTATGTGCTCCCTGCTCAGTGTATCAATGGTTTTCTGATATAGTCATTAGATGTATTGCCATCTGTGTGTTTCATATCTGAAATATTCAGATCCTAACCTGACCCAATCTAACAGTTGGCAGTTCTTTCTTTCCTGGACCTTCAACTGTAAATTCTATATTCCTGCTGAATGGTGAGAATACTTACACATCAAACTATTGTAGCTGTATGTGTTATGTCCTTATAACTTGAACACTTCTAAAGTGAGCAATCACTTTGTAATACTAGATGTGAGTATGTTTAGTCAGTGCTTTGACACTCACACTGATAAAGACCAATGACCAGGCTATATAGTTTTACTTGTGAGTAATTGGAACTATGGTTTTTTTATATGGGCTGCAGATTGTGAGTTTTGTTGTTAATTCCAGCATATAGACTGAAGTCGTTGATGTAGTGGTGATGATCCTTCGTGTATGGGCATTATACAACCAATCGAGGCTTGTCCTCGCAACTCTCCTCATATTCTTCACTGTAGAAGTGCTATCAATTCTCGCATCAAACATTTTTTATGTTATTCAATACAGGGGTGTGTGTGAGTGAAATTGGCTTCATGTTATGCGTGATATATGACTGACTTCTGCTGCATAGCGATTTTTCGGGTTCTCCAGTTTTCGGCTTGTTCCCTACCCGCGACCTCCAATATTCCGAGTGTGGTTGTATATGCCATCCAGTCCACACTTGGTACATTGATGTGTCTTCTTACCGCCAATAAATTTATCAAGGAGTCACTTCAAGTGTACAGAGTGACGAAGTCGTTCAAACTCAACCGCTACATGCGAGTTCTCGTGAGGGATGGAATGGTCTACTTTCTTCTGTACGTCCAATTATCATCCATTTCAATTCTATACTAGCCTAACGTTACACCGTGGTAGTGTCCTGGTGTATGCGATCATCATAATACTGGGAGACATTGGACTCATTTCGGGTTACCAATCTCTAATTGTCCTGGCTTTGGTAGAACAAATACCTCCCTTTACGCTCATCCCCCGGTTCATCATCAGCTTGCGGGAACTCTACGCGCGGGATCTTCAGGGCAGACGAGGAAGTGAAATCGATACGGCCTTTGGTTTAGGGTCCCAGTCTGATGCTGCTGCGAGTGCAGTCATCTTTGCAGAAGCTCCACTGAACGAGGGCGAAGAGGCGCAGAGCGATGAAATAGAGACAGAGGGGGTGCAGGAAGTTCAGCGCACGACTAGCAGTGCCTGATGGGGTCGAATAGGTCAGAATGTCTTGGATTTGTTATGACAGGAGTCTATGTTGGTA